>CAIGQQ010015483.1:2375317-2410162 GCA_903798035.1 Danio albolineatus | reverse complement strand
AACGTTAAAAAGAGAACATCTAGAACTTTAACAGAACGTTCCCAAATGGTCCTCTGTTGGTCAGATGATAACGTTCCCGATGTGACTTATGGGGAACGTATGCTTTGGTCATTCTATGGTCATATTAAAAACGTTAAAAAGAGAACATCTGGAACTTTAACAGAATGTTCCCAAATAGTCCTCTGTTGGTCAGATGATAACGTTCCTGATATTAATCATGGGGGACGTTCTGTTTGGTCATTCTGTGGTCATACGGCAACGTTAAAAAGAGAACAATGAGGATCAATCAATTTATTTTTAAACTTTTTTATTAGCAAAATTTCACATGCATAAACAAAGCTTGCTTAATTCATCACCTATGCTAAACTAGTTTTGTTTCTTACTTTTATATTTCTTCACTGTTAAAAAACAAAATGTCTGGTAATAACTGCATTAACTCATTTATAAACATCAGTTATTTGAGCCAAGTTCTCATTAAAATAACAATAAAAAATACATTTTAATCAAATGGTATCTGTTATTTGCTTATCTTTGTGGAACCTTAGCGTTTTAAACAATGACTGTATACAATTTTTAAAAATATTTTAAACCAATACAAAGGTCATGTGCTGCGTACGCCCCAATAGCGGTGGAGGTGGGCGGGGCGTGTATTCCAGCATCCGTTAATCCAGACTCGATTCCAGACTGAGGACACTTGGCGGTCTTTTTTCCGGCTAGCAGCAGTTTCTGTGGTGAGTATGTCTATTATTTTGATTATCAAGTTAAGTATTTTAATAAGCACTTTTTTGTGTAACCATTAATCGTAGTTTGCAGTGGGGAAGACCTTTTCTTCGACGTGCTGTGTGACTGACCGTGGGTACCACGTCGGCCGCAGGCCTGTTCTAAAAATAGCTCCCCATAGCACCATTTACCATTTGTTCATTTTGAACGAATCTTTAATGTGACTCGAGAACGATGAGTCATCTCAGGGAGTGATTCGTTCATTCGGGTATGCGCACATTTGTGCAGGTGGAGGAGAAGATTAGTTAACAGGTGCGTTCGACTTGAACCAGGGCTGCAGCCGGTTATCAACGAGATTAGCCGAGCGGAGGCGGAGTTGAAAACGGAGCGGTCAAGCCGGTGTTGGTGTTGTAACGAAATCTGACTCCCCGGACAAATCTGACTCCCCTTCGCGAGGATTATTATTGTTATTATTTACTATTATTATTATCATGCGCGGGCGCCACGGTGGCGTAGTGAGTAGCACGTTCGCCTCACAGCAAGAAGGTCGCTGGTTCGATCCCCGGCTAGGCCAGTTGGCATTTCTGTGTGGAGTTTGCATGTTCTCCCCGTGGTTGCGTGGGTTTCCTCCGGGTGCTCCGGTTTCCCCCACAGTCCAAAGACATGCGGTACAGGTGAATTGGGTAAGCTAAAATTGTCCAGTGTATGTGTGTGAATGAGAATGTATGAATGTGTTTCCCAGAGATGGGTTGTGGCTGGAAGGGCATCCGCTGCGTAAAACAAATGCTGGAAAAGTTGGCGGTTCAATCCGCTGTGGCGACCCCGGATTAATAAAGGGACTAAGCCGAAAAGAAAATGAATGAATGAATGAATTATCATGCGCTGACTGACGCACGTGCACGCGAAGAGGAGTCAGATTTCGATACAACACCAGGACACTTCGGGGCACAACGTTGCGGCAGTCATGATGACCGATCACATGGCGTCATCATCATTTTTAAATTATTTACAGTACAAATAAAACAGAATACAGTCTCTACAAACTACAGTTAATTTTTAAACAATAAGGGAATTATGAATTAAATATATAACAAACGCTTTCCCAGAGATGGGTTGTGGCTGGAAGGGCATCAGCTGCGTAAAACAAATGCTGGATAAGTTGTCGGTTCATTCCGCTGTGGCGACCCCGGATTAATAAGGGACTAAGCCGAAAAGAAAATAAATGAATGAATATATAACAAACGCATGAGAGAAATAAGGGGAACGAGAGGGTAATATAAACATGAAAAATAAAAAGGCCTATTAAATACAAAGCAATAAGCACAAATTTTAGGAGTTTAAACATCACTCTTTAGGCTAATACCTCTTGTTTGATTATGCTAAAAAGGGGTTTATGTTTATTTACATTTATAGATCTAAAACTTTCCAATATATTAATATAAAACCCAAACAAGGTGTTTTGATTAAGTCCTAAACAATAATTAAAATTATTTTGGATAATGAAAACATTTTTTAAATAGCACTTTAACCCAAAAAGATTGATCAAAAGGACATTCCTAAAATAAGTGAGCTACACCTTTAGAAGTTTCCCCAAAAAGAGCAGGTACATCAATGTCACTTTTAAAACTTGTGCATAAACGGATAGACAGGAAAAAAAAAATCATAATCATACAATTTCATAATTATATTTAATAGTTATTTAACTCAATTTGTTAAGAAACCTTTAGGGTGGCAGGATCAGTGATACATATTCATGTAATACATATTTAAGTTAATATTTAGGTTATTCACTAAAATATGTAATTTAAATCGTTCATGGATTTCAATGCAGTAAATAAAAAAGGTCAAAAATAAACCTATGCAAACAATCTAGCCATTATAACCAAATTATTTAACAAAAGATGATTATAATCGAGGCAGCTACATTACAAAAGTTAGAAGAATGTCGGCTATGTTAAAAATGCTGTAGATTTGGTGATAATTTCAGTAAAATCTGAGAGTTGATTTATGTTACACAATGGATAATATGTACAAACATGGTACAGTGTAGGGGTGGGCGATATTGAAAAAATATCATATCACGATTTTTCCTGGGGAAATCACGATTCACGATTTTTATTTCGATTCTTTTTGATTTTTAAAGACTATTTTGCAAATTACAAAAGGTACAATACAACTAATGCCCCCATATAAAGATATACTCTTACCATGTATGTTTAAGAATATTTTAATCAAGTGAACATTTAATGCAAGTGCTATTCTGCAAAGAAAGAACATTCAACAAGACTTGCATTACAATTACTGAACATTTAACAAATCTAACAAATCTTAGTTCAAATCAGACACAGATCCTCAGCAACACCTTCACAAATGCAAATGACTTTTTTTTTTACAAAGTTAACGAAACTAGTAGTGTTTTGAATTTAATAAATGCATAATAATCATGATAACCATGAAACCATGATTATTCTTCAGACTATATAATCATACAACCAAAATCTATAATCGCTTCATCCCTGACTGCTATGCAGTTCAAAACAACATATGAATGTGTTTGTAGAAGAAGCCTACTTGAGCAATGCACTGATTTTGTTGTGCTTTGCAATACAACATTTGAATGTTTATAAAAAAAACACATTGTACAATGCAGTGATGTTATGAAGTTTAAAAATACAACATATTCACATTTTAATGTAGAAAAAGCCAACGTGGGTATCTTAAGGAGCAAAATACAGCATATGAGCTCTTGTAGCCTATTGCTGTTGTGTCATCATCACTTAAGTATCTTGCAAGTCATCTCTGGCCCCTCATTTGCGATGCTCTTCATGAACTGGACCCCTTAAGAAACTAATTAAACAGCCCAGTTGTACACAGATCTACCAACAACTTATGGCTTTATTTCAGTGACATATGTCGTGAGCGCAGTATTACCGGGTGAGATCGCAAGTCTGCAGACGCCCCATATAGAGCATGCGGGTATAGCCGATCGTCTCTGTGTTTGTGCACACTTCTTGCGCGCCCTCAAATAAACGCTACGGAAGTGTGATTTAGTGCGTTTATGTAACGCGTATGTCTGCAACATTTATTAGATTTGCTAGGAATACTTACGAATGTCTCCTAGACGTACAGAGCGGCATTAATGCGTTGTGAAGTAAAGTGAAGCGGCTATAAACCCGTCTGTCAGTCAGCATGTCACCTCAAAGGGTTAAACAAATGACGCACGGCGGTTATAGAAAAGTTCCTGCTGTTACAATTCATGTACCTTTTAATACGTTTGGGTGCGATTGTAACCCACTATTTAAGAAACAACAACGACAGACGACTGAATGTTTGAATGAAGCAGTAATAGCCGCGGCGGGATGAATTTAGGTGTGGCGCCCCATCATGGAAGAATGAATGAAGCGGAAGCACTGCACTATATACTGTATGGCGATACAACGATTCTTCTGAAAAAGTGGATAGTGGAGTCATTTTTATCGTCCACGATTAAAAATCGTATTATCGCACAGCCCTAGTACAGTGTAGTGCAGGATTTGTTAATAATTGTTAGTGGCTAGTGGAAATATTGTGGTCATAAGTGATCATTTGAAAATGTATATACTTGCAGAGATTTATAGAAATAAAGTGTTGCATATTTATATTACATCCTTGTTGACAATTGTTGAGAAATCATTAACATGATCAGTGTCATCACATAAATGAATATCATTAATTATTAATAATAACATAATTAAAAGTAAATTAAGCAAATTAAGTGTATTGAACTTCACATTAATTGTTACCCAAGAAGCAGCTCTCAGTTTCATAAAGGTTGGCGATCCCTACGATAAAGAGTCATTTTAAGGGAACAGTGGAGAAACGGCACTAGAAATGTACAAATAAAGACAATTTTAGATGTTCACTTACTATTTAGAGCATTGGGATTGCAAGATAAGGGCGTAATGAACAGAGTTCTGTGAAAAACTGAAATTCAGCTAAAATAAACTTTTTTTTTCTTTGTCTCTGTCTTAGTAGCTACTGAAAATAACTGAAAAATACATTAGCCTACAAATACTGGATAAATGTCAAACCTTTTTGTACTTATTTTGCTCTTATTGGAACTGAGACAGTGATAAAGATATAACATCTCAATTGACCACCGTTATACACCTAAGTGTAATTAAAAGCTATTAAAAAGTAATTTAAAGTGATTGGTAAATATTGTTATTTGTTTTTTTTCAGGCTGCAGATGCACAACTTGGAGCACCTGAAGATGGAGACAGTGACTAATACATGCAGACACACACGCCTTGTATATAATTAATATAAATTGTCATGCTGTTACTGTTTACCATCATTTTGACAAATGTTGATACTACTATGGAAGTTTTCAAGGCAATAAAGCCAGTTTGAATTGAGATAATTGAGCTTTTTCTATCTGCTTCTCACCCACCTTTCCTATGCATGACCACATTTAATATTTTTTTACAATCTGTTTTTGTTCACAATGTAAATGAATGATAAATTCCTGCTTTGTATTTTAATCTTTAAATATATTAAGTGTGAAAACACAGTGCAAGCCCAGTGTGAAAGAAGTGCTGTTTGATCTCAAAGTTTCCTGTAGTGTTACTGAAGGTTCTGAAAATATTCAGTAAGTATGACTGAAATACCTAAACGTGACCAAAACAATTTAATTCTAGGTTGGTCCCCCAAAGTTCTTGAAAACATTATGCTATGTACCAGGGAACGTTATCAGGTGACATCCTTGAGACCAGTGGAGACGTTCTGGGAACATCAAATTTACTAATAAAATATGGTACCCTTACTGTTCTGTGAACGTTCAGAAAGTTCTGCAAAGGTCCCCAAAATAACGTCCCCTAACCCTTTAAAGAACTCAACATCATGTCCTTCTTAGAACGTCCTGGGGACGTTACCATGTGACGTCCTTAACACTAGTGGGGACGTTGTGAAAACGTTCTGGCAACATTAAATTTACTAATAAAATATGGTCCCCTAACGTTCCAAGAACGTCCTGAAAGTTCTGCAACGGTCCCCTAAATAACGTCCCCTAACCCTTTAAAGAACTCAACATCATGACCTTCTCAGAACGTCCTGGGGACGTTACCATGTGACGTCCTTAAAGAGCCCATATTATGGGTTTTTGAAAATGACCTTCCATGCAGTGTGTTACACAGCTCTAAGTAAAGTGAAATGTCCAGCTAAGGCTTAAATCTGAAAGTGCAAAGTGTTTAAAACGATTGATTCATATATAAGAGTCGACTCATTGTTGTTTAAATGAATCGTTATTAGAACGAGTCTTTAGCTGTTTCGGCTTGACGTCAACGCGAAACATAATAGTTGCGCGCGTAGACCCGGGAAAATTTGAACTGCCCGGCCCCGCCCACAGACAGGAAGGAAAGGTGGAAGACAACAAGCACTGTATTGCAGTAAGTGTTGTAGCATAACCAGCGGGACAGCAGTGACGTGTGATCTGAGTAATATCTAAGTAAATCTTTATACTGTTTGATGGCAGTATAAAGATTTAGAGAAAACTTATTGACAGCTTTTGCAGTATTGGTTTTCGCGTTTTGCTCTTTGTAGACGGTCCCTAAGGACCGGTCTCTCTGCCGCCTGCACAGAGTTTAATATAAAGCGTCCAGCGCGTAGGCAAAGCTCATTTTTAGGAAAATAAGGTTGTAGGTGGTTGTATACATTGCGACGGTTGAAAAGAGGTGTTATTTGTGTAGGAACAATGTTTCGGTCATGAGTTATTGATCCGGAAAACACGACTGCTGCTAACTTTACTAAACTTATCGGCATTCCGGTTAAATCATGACCCGCAGACACTATGCTCTGAAGTGCGAGGGAAAAGCGGTGTTATTTTTCCTACCTGGAAATCTCTTTTCCCTACCTGGAGTGGTTGAGGTTTTTTTCGTAAAATACCTGAGAATTACATCCCCAACACGGTGCTGTCTGCTGTGTTCGCGTCATCTCTCTGAAGAGAGCTACAATAATCTACCAGCTTAGGACGCGGGATTTGTTGCACGGTTGTTGTTAAAGGATGGATCAATACCCAGTTTATTTGGACCTGCGTGTTCTTCTAGTCGTGTTGACTGTAACAAGGTAAATATGGATGTAGCTGCTGTCACGTAAAGGACGTGACGTGGTGACGTGACGTGGTAGCGTCACGGAAAGGAGGTGCTTGGGGAAAAAGACTCGCTCAGACGATTCATATGGGAGTCGGTGGGAAAATGATGTAAAAATAAATAGATATTATAAGACATCGAAAGTGTTTTTTAACCTTGCATACATATCATCCTGTTGTTTGGGACTTCAAAAAGTGAAATTTAACCGTTCTCAACCCACCATATGGGGTCTTTAACACCAGTGGGGACGTTGTGAAAACGTTCTGGGAACGTACAATTTCCAAATAAAATATGGTCCCCTTAACATTCTGTGAACGTTCTGAAAGTTCTGCAAAGGTCCCTTAAATAACGTCCCCTAACCCTTTAAAGAACTCAACATCATGACCTTCTTAGAACGTCCTGGGGACAATACCATGTGACGTCCTTAACACCAGTGGGGACGTTGTGAAAAAGTTCTGGCAACATTAAATTTACTAATAAAATATGGTCCTCTTAACGTTCTGTGAACGTTCTGAAAGTTCTGCAAAGGTCCCCTAAATAACGTCCCTTAACCCTTTAAAGAACTCAACATCATGACCTTCTTAGAACATCCTGGGGATGTTACCATGTGACGTCCTTAACACCAGTGGGGACGTTGTGAAAACGTTCTGGCAACATTAAATTTACAAATAAAATATGGTCCCCTAAACGTTCCAAGAACGTCCTGAAAGTTCTGCAAAAGTCCCCTAAATAACGTCCCCTAACCCTTTAAAGAACTCAACATCATGACCTTCTCAGAACGTCCTGGGGACGTTACCATGTGACGTCCTTAACACCAGTGGGGACGTTCTAAAAACGTTCTGGGAACGTACAATTTCTAGCGGGGTTTTTAAATGCTGTGCTGTCATTCTTTTGAGTATTTTCAAATGCCATATATCAATAAAATCCTTACATCCCCAACTTTAAGTTTATGTATGTCATAAATCCATATTAACGAGTTAAATAGCTTAAAAGTCCAATAAACCACAAAAAAATTGAAAATCGCTTAGTTTTTTAGTTTTTCACTATATACAGAAATAACACAAATGTAAACCTCAAACTTGTCAATGTTAAAAACATGCATAAAACAGTTTGAAACTATATAAAACTGATTTGGACTAATTACATCAATTCGTTTGTGAGATACACTTTTTATAAACAATGTAGACAGAAAAATTTGATTGATCAACAAAAAAATCTCTACAAATAACCACAAATGAGGGGTGAGGGTTCTGAGGGCTTCAGTGTTCAAAACGACATCAATGTAAGTAAAATGATAAGCACGATTCAGCAATACAGCAAAAAGTTTAAGTATAAAATGTAGAAAAGCTTGATGTTTTAGGCATAAAAGTGAAACCATAAGGGTAAATAGCGCGTCATACTATCAGGATTATTCTGTTTGTTTTGTTTCTATTCAAACTCAAAGCAAAGCATTGTTTATGAGCATATAATACTCAAAAGCAAAGCATTTATAAAGAATATACTAGCATGTCTTGGAATGGATCTAATCCTTCACAAAAGTCAGCTTCGTCTTTACTGGTAATAGAATCTGGGGCAGATGATGAGTTGGAGAATTCCTTGTCGTTTGACGCGAGTAATAACTCCAAAACATCGGACTATTTTTTTTGTTTGTTATGCGGCCACGACTCCATGCCAGTGTGTGTGTGTGTGTGTGTGTGTGTGAGATATTGTGCCTGTATGTGTAAATGTGGCTCTGTGTGTGTTGTGTGCTTGTGTGTGAAAGAAATTATGATGTTCCGATACGGATAAAGAGAAACTGATACGAGAAGAGCGCACACACATACATAGAAAAGCGCGTGCATATTATATATATCAAACAGCGCGCTGAGTGACATCATCACGGGAGACAAACCTGATAGGTTCACAGTGCACACGAGGTAACTACCATAGGATTAGGGGGGCGCCCCGCCCTCCCAACGGCTTTCCCCGCCCCCCCTTAAAGTCAAGTGAATTTTTTTTATATATATAGTGCCAGATCACAACTTCTTTTAATAAACAAGCTAAATAGCCTATGCATGGCTTAATTTGTGCCGAAACACGCCAGATCCGAATCCGGCCTCTCTGAAATCTGATCCGGCACCTCAGTTTACCTATCCCCCTCCTCAACCGCCCTCCTGCCCCGTCCGCTATTCACTTTCGCTTTTTTCTGCGATCTCCCCGAGTCCGCAATTCTCCTCATTTTCGTCCGCGACACCCCTCCAGCATCCAACGCCCCGCCATCCACCCATCTACACAACGGCATGTCTTTTCTGTCTCTACACGGTCACGCGTTTACAAATTTCTGCTCTCTGAATCGCACACGGTCGAGTCCCACACAGATACTCTCTGAATGTCAGAATGTCGCCTGACAGCAATAACGTTGTTTTGAAGGGAAATTTTGCTTTATCAGTTGTAATTAGTTGTACTGCATGTCCACTGCATTTCCGGCCATAGAATATTAAATAAATTATTTGTATTGCTAACTTTTAACTACACTTTTAATCCATCACGTGTTATAACATGTCATAACATTAGATTAGATTAGATTCAACTTTATTGTCATTACACATGTACAAGTACAAAGCAACGAAATGCAGTTTAGGTCTAACCAGGAGTGCAATAGCAGCAAGTGCATAATACAGATATAAATTATAAAGTGCAGTTATAGAAAAACTATGGTGATATTTACAGATGGATGTACTATGAGCATTATATACAGGTTGACTTAGTTATGAGCCCAGATTTACAATAAATGATTATACATACAGGTTGATATTAATAATAGGTGTGCAGATAGATAAACAATTACAAATGTACATGTACAGTGGGTGTGTACAGTTCAAATAAATGAATCAGTGCAATGTAGGTTGCTTATTAATAATCAAAATTGCAGATAAACATAATTACAAATGTATATGTACAGTGGGTATGCACAGCTCAGATAAGTGAATCAGTGCAATGTAGGTTGCTTATTAATAATCAAGTGTGCAGATAGATAAACAATTACAAATGTATATGTACAGTGAGTGTGTACAGTTCAGATAAGTGAATCAGTGCAATGAATATGTGCAATTTTTTTAGATGTGCAAATGTTCAGTAGTGCAGTGATTGTGAGGAGTATAAGTTATGAGGAGAGTGGGGGGGTGTGTGGGGGTCAAAAGAGTCAGTGGGGGGCAGAGTTCAAAAGGGAGACAGCTCTGGGGAAAAAGCTGTTCCTCAGGCCCTGTTTACACTAGTGCGTTTTAGTTTTAAAACGGCGTTTTAGCATGAAAATGATCCGCGTCCACACTAGTGTATCTCAAAATCAGTCTGCTGGTTTTTGACGGAGGAAGCCTGAAGCGCCTGCCAGAAGGCAGGAGAGAAAACAGTCTGTGAGCAGGGTGAGAGGGGTCCTTGAGAACAAAACCACGACCGGTGTTAAACCTAGTGCTGCACAACATTCCCCTGACAGGCAGAAAAAGCTGCACACTTTGTAAATAAAAAAAAAAGATAACTTTTAGCTTGTACAGTTGTACGATTTAAATAATTGTTCAGTTAGTTACTGCTGTTATTAAAAGAAACAAACTAATACCATGACTCCTTGTGTTTGTGTCGGTGTAAGTCTGAAGAGTCGTGCCAAAACATTGCAACAGGAGACTGTTTTGGGCTTGATCTGAAAGTATAACGTCTCTGATTTCATATGCAAAAAAAATTATTGCTCTACCTATATGCTTTCGGTTTTAATTGGCTTTTAAACAGAGGCACGCAAACCGGAGCGCGGGCGCACCCGTCGGTCTTAGAGGGTTATGGCAGTTATATGATTAAGGTGTTTACACGAGTTGCGTTTTGAATGTTCCTTTCATGATCCCGTTTTTTATGTTATAGCACATAATTCGATTAACATCATTGCTTTACCGCACTGTCTGCATTTCCTCCGTAGTTTATGTAATTTCGTGTATTTCATTATTAATTTGTCGACTTTAACTGCAGTTTAGCACTTTCACTTTCATTCGGGAATATTTCATGCAGGCCCCCGTGACGAATGAGAGATTGAATGCAACTATGAACTGCTGGAAGAGTGTTTTAACGGAAGTTCATACCACATGCTGAATAGAAGAAAAGAAAAAACTCTGCATTTTACGATGCAGGTGTCTGTGGTCCTTCGCTGACTCAATAGGTGCAAGGAATATCAAACAGCCGTGTGTGTGTGTTATCTTGTCGCAAAACGCGGCGAAAAGTCCTACATGATGGTAATAGTTTGATTAAGGTGTTTACATGTCTGTACTTCAATATTGCGACTAAAATCGGCTCACTCCACGTCTTAACTCGATTTCTCTTTAGTTTGATTATGACCTCAATCGTAATAAAATTAATCAAAAATCGCTGTTCACATGGTAGGCTCTTAATCAGAATATTATCTTAATCGCATTAAAATTGACGGTGGCATAGTAGGTAGCACGTACACCTCACAGCAAGAAGGTCGCTGGGGGTTCGAGCCCTGGCTGGGTCAGTTGGCATTTCTGTGTGGAGTTTGCATGTTCTCCCCCTGTTGGCGTGGGTTTCCTCCGTGTGCTCCGGTTTGCCCCTCAAGTCCAAAGAATTGGGTAGGCTAAATTGTCCGTAGTGTATGAGTGTGAATGTGTGTCTAGATGTTTCCCAGAGATGGGTTGCAGGTGTAAGGGCATCCACTGCGTAAAACATATGCTGGATAAGTTGGTGGTTCATTCCGCTGTGGTGACCCCAGATTAACCTCTTAAACTCTGGTGCTATTTTTGGGATTTCCGCCTGGATTTTGTCTACCTAATTTTAAAAGCTTCCTAAATCCACATGCAGAGGAGTAAATGCAAAAATGTGGTATCATTTTAAAGAAAACCCTTTAAATTTTCATAAAACACTGTTAAAAGTGATTAAAATAATTGTCTGTGTTATCATAAACACTTGAGGCGCTTTCTGTATTTTTTCTTTATAAACTCAAATTATTCTGTAAATAATTTTGGTGGTTCCTGCACATGTCAGTAATCATAAGAAAAAAGAAAAATGCCTCTATCATAATCTATGCAAAAGTTATTGTATTCCAACTGATGAGAGGTGCTATACCTTTTTTTAATGTAATTTCCGCCTACCAAACTTTGAAAGTCTTCCATATCCAAATGCAGTGGTATAAATGACAAATTCCAGTGTTATTGGACAGAAAACCATTTGAATTTACAAAAGAAACTGCTGAAAGTAATAAATAATATTTGTTATGTTTTCTGTTTTATGATGAACCACTTCAACATTGGGCGCTTTATTTTTTGTTCTAAAATGCTTTTTTGAAAATGTGTAGATAATCCCATAAGAGAACAAGACAACTCCAGACAGTTCTGCTTGAAACCAGCAGATGGCAGCAAACACTGGGAAAAATAATTTTGTCTCTACCATAGAGTATGCAAAGGTTATTGTAATTCTGAAAACCGAATATTGGGAAAATATGGCGTGCGGATAGACTATTGTTTTCATATTTTCACGATCTTTGGTTTGATCAAACAATTCACTGTGTTTTGACTACATTATACATATAAAAAGGAATACTTATGCACATCACCTCAAAAACAGCGGAGAAATGGCCTGTTTTGAAGCACTCAGCATAAGGTAAGAAATGATGTAGCATTTGTGGCTTTCTGTGTGATCTGGGACTGCTTATTGATCATAAATATAATATGAAATAGAATATAAATAGAATATAATTCACATAAAGGAATTCTAGAATCATACAAGGATGGGCATAAGCATTTATTTGAGCTATGACTTGTACATGTGTCCTATATGAAGCATATAAAAATAGGAAAATGACAGCTCGGGTATCCAGTATTTTGTTGTGTAATTTAATGTAAATAACTTTTGTACAGTAAAATAAAAACCTAAGTGATGCATATGTGCATAAAATATAGCTTCTACGCTTTCAAACGAAACCATTTATAGGGGACTTGCACAACCATGGACCTTCAAAAATAAAAGTGAAACTGATGTCATCACAGTTTAAGAGGTTAATAAAGCGACTAAGCTGAAAAGAAATAGAATGAATGAATGCATTTTATATTCTCATTGTCCCGAATCAAATCTAAAATATTACTACTTACCAACAAACCTTTCAACTATTTTAAACCTGCGGCATTCTATCACACTATTCCATCACACTCTTTAAATTTTTAAAAACTCAGGAGCAAAATCCACCCAAGAAGGTATTGTGTATTTAAACTTAGCTCCAAAGCCTTCCTGAAAAGTTCAGACACACTAGATTAAAGACATATCTCTTTAGCTGAGCTTATTGAACATATCTCATGTCTCAAATAACATTTTTGTTTTCCTTAAAATATAAACGTTATAAAAATGTTTTTTGAACACCATCATTCTTTGCTTGCTTTTATCATTCCAGAACTGTATATTTCTGCAACAGCATTATTCTTAATCATGGCTGAATTTATTGCCATACAACTGAAAGCAGCAGCAGATAGTTCTCCTCAGATCTTGAAAATACATCAAACCATTTAAAATTGAAGTTTAGAACTATGACCCAGTGCAAGCCAACATCTATCAGTGATTCAGCATGTACATTTAATAATGTCAAAAATGTTTAATATACAGTAATTAGATTATAAACCTTACGATTTAGTTGGAGTGCAGTAAGTGCAAATATATTCTGGGCTTCTGAATGGCTGTATTTAAATTTCTTTCATGTTAGGTCTGGTGCGGCCCAATTGCTTATCACTGCAAATCTTGTCGATTTGATTTGTTCCAAACCAGTTTGAGTTTATTTAGCTTGCTCTTTCTGTGCTAAATTAACCCCATCTCTCTCTTTTTTCTAATATACAAACAAACTTACTCCTCTGTGTTTTAATATTCTTGCTTAGTATATTCAGTTTGCATTCCTGTTGATTTCTTTTATTCTTGAACAGTATATACTTACATACTATACTGATTGTAGTAAGAAAAAAGAAATCCATTGGGAAAGAAAAAATACCGTTATGGAAAAAAGGAAAAAGTAACAAAGCAGTTAATACAAAGAAAGTGGTGTATAAAAGATCCGAAGTATAAACAAGTGCTGAAGATAAGTTATTTTAAAGACAAGGTGTGTCAGCTGTGCAGTTAGAGACAGACACAAGAGACTGTTTACACAGTCCTTACTGGATCATTGCTCTGGAAAACAATTCAATAACAATATATGTTACAATAGAAATGCATTTACAATATTTAGATACATGATAAAGCTTTTTACAGTGAATGACTTTCAGGGACCAGCCGTGAGAAAGAGCTTGACTAAACTGGCAGCTTGCATGATGATGCCCTACATCACAGACCCACCGACAGCCAGAGCTCTGCAGTAGCTGGTTATTAAAGCTCTGAAAGTGTACACTGCAGCACTTAAAAGCTACATCTATCAGCTGATTCATCAGTGGATCACTTATATATGTGCATGGTTCAGCTGATAAATGCAGATTTAAATTGCTCTTTGTAAGCACTCATTGAAGAGTGTGAAGCGATGATTATGGTAACCAATTTCACACATTTCTGTTGAGCATGTGAGGTCAATCAGCAGTGCTTGCGAATCCACTCTAACACCTTGATAGTCAGAAGATGAGGCACCGTAAAGGTTGAAGCTAACTTGTCACTGAAACGTCAGCACCATCCCCAACACCAGTGGTGACAAAAAAAAGAAGTTGATGCAGCATGTGTTTTTCTTATTGCTTAGTAGGGCTGTAACGATACACCAAACCCACGATTCGGTTCGTATCACGATTTTTGACCCACGATTCGATTCGTATCACGATTTTTTTTCGTGAGGGGTGGGAATTTTTTTTTTTAAAACAATATTTTTTATCAATTCATTTGAAAAATCTTTATAAACTGAACACCAAAGAACAAGATTAACCATGCAAATTATTAACTATATAAATAGCCAAATATAAAATAAATAAATAGACAAAGCTATAACACTTCTGAATATCACAACGGCGAACGCGGCGAGTATAAAAGCCTCGTCCGTTTCACGAGGTGCGCGCGCACTCAGCGGAGGCGCGCGATGCGGCGCCAGGCGAAAGTATAAATCCAGCTTTCGCCGTTGTGATATTCTTTAAAGCGACAGGGGGCGGTCAAATGAAACTGAGCGTCAGACAGATAAACAGAGAAGAAGAAAGTTTCAGGAACTACGTCATAACATTAACATTATTGATGTTTATTAAACTTGTTATTTTTATTATTTTTATAAATTATTTTAATGATTATAAAGATTTTTGTAACCATTCAAGATTTTTTAAATCAAACTTTGATGCATCACTTGCTTTTGTTCATATCTCGAACAGTTTTACCTAATAAAGTGTATTAAAATATTAATGACAGCAGAACACGGGTTCCTCAACAAATATATATTTTTATTATGGCAAGAATAAAAGCAAAAAGTACACTTACTAAATAATACAGATTTTTTTATTTTATTTATTTAGCCGCTCCACAATTCACACAGTACTGTCTGGTTACTTTCTGTCCTCTTCTCATGCTAAAAAGGCAATAATAATCCAACATTCCTGACCATTATCACCATAAAGCCTAGAAAAACTGCATCATGTGGTAAATCGACAGGTTCAAATATTCCTGTCCAGTTATCAAAGTAATAATTCGTTCCTTCATTATAACTAACTATTAAATTGTTTTAAATGCAGTTGTAATATCTACATCAGTGTTAAACCTATGACTGGTGGAAAAACATATTCTGTAATGGTGTATCTGTGTCTCCATTGGCCTCTTCTGGCTTTAATAAACTCATCTCTCAGGTTTTTCTAAACCTTTTAACAGAAACTTTCCTCCTTTCTCACTGCTGTTGCAATTTCTAGCAAAAAATTATTGATCATCAGGTTATCTCTATGATCACTGATCATGAATATGTCTGTACAGTAGTACCTGTTTCAGACAAAATCTCTTCAAAGTGCTTCATATTCAACTCAACTCAGACGCGGCACCGCGCGCGCTGTTCGCTGGGGTCTCAAAAAAATCCGTGCGCTCCGCCAGCCGAAACCATGTCGCGCGCACCCAAAGCGAACATCCGGAAACTCCGCGATGACGTCATATTTGCCGCGCGCACTCAAGCGAACTAGCGGACGCGTCGAGTATAAATCAGCCTTTAGTCACGGGTGTGTCGCGATTCTTCCTTATCAAATCGCGACACAGGATCGTGGATCTTAGTGTCGCGATTTCGGTTTCATATCGCGTATCGTTACAGCCCTATTGCTTAGTATTTATCATTGCTCACTAGAGATATGCCTATTGATGCTGCAATACCAATACTACAAAGCTACTATTTTGCCATTGACATTTTCTACAAAGTATCAATTCAATGTATTATTAATTTATTAATAATTAAAACTTTTGTTGTGAGCAGTAAGGTGAGCCAGTCAGAGCTCCATGTGTTGTGTGCTCAGCTGATGTTCACAAATTTGTATGTAACCGTAGCATCATCTTCTAAATATTATTGACTTACATTGTACTTTATTCTTGTAGATCAGTTAAATAAAGTAGTAAATGAAATGTTTTTCTTTATGATAATGTCTGAAGCTGCTGTTTAAAATTTTGCATCTCATCCACTTCTCTTCTGTGCAAAAGTAAGTAATGTGTATTTATATAGCAGATTTAGCATGTATGGCCATACACCCAAAGCGCTTCACAATCATGGGGAGGGTCTCTCCACACCACCACCAGTGTGCAGCAACCACTTGGATGATGCAACAGCAGCCACAGGACAACGGCGTCAGTGCACTAGAGGCAATTTGGTGGATAGGGATAATTGGGAGGTCCATGATAGTATGGGCCGATGGTGGAAATTTAGCCAGGACACCGGGGTTACATCCCTACTCTTTACAAGAAGTGCCACAAGATTTTTAATGACCACAAAGAGTCAGGACCTTGGTTTAACATCTCATCCGAAAGACGGTGCCCACTGACAGTATAGTATCCCCTTCACTTTACTGGGGCATTAGGACTGCAGGTTGAGCAAAAGTATATGCTGCAAAGTATTTACATATAGGGGGCAGAAGTTAGATCCCTGTTTTCAACTCTTTCCCAACTAAGAGATGCTAATCTCGGCAATAGTTCTGTGAAGGCACTTCAAGTCAACACACCTTTTATATTGTAGAATTATATTTTATCGACCAAAATTAAGAATTGTTTCCTGAAATTAAGATTGATTATCTTGTCCACCACTACTGGTCACAACAGCTGTGAGTTTAGGCCGGTGCACACAAAGCTGATGCCAAACCACTAGCACGGATGAAACTCAACTGTGCTGTAGCACGTGAACACACCAAGCAGACAGCAACTAACTGATAGTGTGCATTCTGCACAGGTCTAACAGGATGTGTCTTTCTGCACCACCGGGGCAGTATTCGTTTTCTCATCCAGAACGCCATAACCAGGACTTTTGATGCACCCATGCAAAGCGTAAACAAAGCAGCATTTAGTACCATTACTACAATAATTTTCACTCACCACTGAAGGGATTCACTCTTCCAAGTATGTCTGACAATTTAATAATCCATATCGTTTGGAAATATTTGAGAAATATAAAGAAAATACAGCTGGCCTCTTTGTGTTACTTCTTCACTTGAATAGTTTACTTGCTGCATTACATCACACTCGCGTCCTGATTCGTTGTTGAATAACCAGTCAGAGCACTTTTTTTCTGCTGACTTGACATGGTGAATCGGGCCAACAAGTGTACCCTGACAAGAAGTGATGTGTGGAATACATTAAACCAACTAGCCGGACAGATGCAGAACGATGAAACCCAACAACCAACTGTCAGTTTCTTCTGTCCTGGCTTTCACACACACATGAACCTAAAAAGCAGGAATTGCCTCTCACACCCACCTATAATCACTCATTTCATTTAATTAGAATTTCACTTCAAACTCAAAGCTAAATGACAGAGTAAGAGACTTCCTTGGAACAACAATCTGACAACTGTGATATGACAGAAATACCTTACTGCAATATCCACTAATGCAAACTCTCATTCAGAATTCCACTGTACTGTTAATTTAGGCCAGGTGATTATGGACCTACGTGATTACGGACATTTTCAAATAAAACATAACTTGCAAATTGTTATAATGGATTATAGCAGTGCTTTTAATAGTTTTTTTTATTTCTTTGAACAAACCTAAATCAGAAAAGGTTGGGGATGTATGGAAAACACACAAAAAATATTAAATAAATAATTAAAAGCAGTGATTTTCAAATTATATTCTACATCAATATTTCAATACAGACGATATGAACACAAAATATTTCATGCTTTATCTAGTCAACTTCATTTCATTTGTAAATATACATCCTTTCCTGTCATTCAGTGATGAAAAACATTCCAAGAAAGTTGGGACAGAAGCAGTTTTGGGGTAGTAATCATTAAATTGGTTAAATTATGTCATTTGAAACAGGAGATGTCAAAAGGTGATTGTAATTATGATTAGGTACCAGAGCAGCATCCAAAAAGTTCTATTCTTTTAGGAGAGAAGATGGGCCAGATTGCCAACAAATGCGTGAGTAAATTATTGACATGTTTAAAAACAATGTTACTCAAAGAAAGATAGGAAGACAATTGGATATTTCACCTTCAACAGTTCATAATACAATTAAAAGATTCAAGGTATCTGGAGGAATTTCAGTGAATAAAGAACAAGGGCGCAAGTCTAAGCTGAACAACCGTGATCCCTCAGGTGGCACTGCATCAAGAATTGTCATTTATCTATGAGCGATATCACCATATGGGCTAAGGACTATTGGCAAACCTTTATCAAGTATCACAATTAGGAAAGCTCAAAAAAAACGATTAACCGTTAAACAAAAGGGTGCATTTGTAACCAAATAATGGTATCAGTTATACGATTAAACAATATTATTTTTTATATTTTTAAAGTTTGACAAAAGGGGCAGATCACAGAGAACAGCGCTTTTTGCGTTGAGAGACGCCGACTTTAAATGGTTTACTAACAGCCACAAGTGTTTTGTGGGCTGCTTATGCACCCTGCACACCTTGTATTTTCGCTGTTGCACGCTGTGTGCTTGCAATAAAAATAAAGCCTGGTTTATACTTCTGCGTCGAGCGATCGATGTGGCCCACGGCACATGCAATGCGTGTTGTTGTGCATTTATACTTCTGCGTGTTGTTTGTGTTTCTCTGCAATAACACTTACGAAACGCTAGCTGGCAGTGGGTTTTTATGCTCCTCTGTGTCGAGTTTCTTTGCTGGTGTTTTGATTTTTCTGAACCCTACCTTAATTTGCAAGTGGCTCAAACTTGGTCATTCAAAGGCGGGAGCCAGTGGACGTGCAACGACTTTAATCATAAGGTAAATACAAAACAAGTTTCCATCTGGAGCTTCATCACGCAATTCCACACTTGTAAACACGCACTCCATCAGAGGCAGGGTTCCTGTTGAGGTGACAGCAGTGTTTGTGTTGTCAAGACGACTACGGAGAACTTTTAATTATTGTCGCTGTTTCAGGTTATCCAGGGCTGTATGTATTTTGTACAAATCAACACTCGCTCACAATACAGGTCAGCTGATTCAGTCGTTTCCTAATAACATACAAAAGCGTACCGCACTTCTTTTTTTGTTAACAAAATGGCAGTGTGGTGCACCTCGCGTTTTTGGAACAGAAAGACTCATTCGACGTGATCAGCCTCTGATGTGCAACATATCTGTTAATTCGCAGGACGGTAACACATGCAAGCACACATACCTATAACCCGTTTGCCAAGGAAGCAAAATGAAAGAAGAATATTGCCGTTTGACACAGCCGATTTGCAAACCAGCACTCATCACCTCTCTCCTGGATTTGCCTCATAAACTCAACAAATAGGCTATAGTTTTGATAATTTAGCGTACAACTAACAAACCAACCTTTTTCCCCCATTTAGAAAATTACAGTTATTAATAGTTCTTATATAATATAAATTTTTGATTTTCTCATAATGATAACTCTGCACTAAACTGACGCTTTCATTTTGTAGCTTATAAAACATGTAAATGCAATACCATATGTAGACAACAAAATTGTAAAGTGCTATAGAAGCCTTTACTTAAAAAAAATAATAATAATAATAATAATAATTAAAAAAATAAATCAACATATGAGCCATAAGGTCCACTTCACACGCAGCGCACGCACGAACAACAAGTGAGATGGAGGAAATAAGCCATAATCATAAGACATAATCTTTAAACTAATGACTTCTATTAAAACTGTTGACAGAGGTTGTGATATAATAACAGCGGAGAATTAATTAAATGCATACTTTCCATGGAAAGATCGATTTGAGGTAGCCTGATATTTTTATTTGACGGAAGAAAAAAAAACATGATTGGAAAAAACGGCATATGCCAGTTCTAAAAAAGGATTCAGGTAGTGTTTTCGTGAAAAAATCTAGGGCAAGCCTATTTATTTTATTCTATTTAGTTTATTATTTTTTTCTATGCTGTTGGAAACACTGCATGTGCGTGAAAATGCTCTGTTATGTTCTGTATGCTGCTGTTCGCATGTTAAAACAAATCAGTATTTTAAAATGCAATATATAATGTGTCAGACACAAAATAGACACGTCAATTATTTTTTTCAATTAAATAATAATTTAATATTAATCTGACCAGTTAACGGTTAATATTCGGTTAACAAGCGGTGGTTGTAGGTTGGCAAAGTTAACTGAAATGAGCATCCCTTACCACAATGCATAATTACATCCACAAATCCCATTTAAAACTGTTCTGTTCAAAAAGAAAAGCCCTATGTTAATAGTGTCCAGAAGCACTGTTGACTTCTCTGCTTGGAGGCATCTGGGATGGACCATCACAAACTACAAACTAACCATCACTTTTATCAAAATTTAATTACAAAAGACAATCATAACTGATTCCTATTATCCCAAAAAGGTAATAAAAGTCTGGATTATCAAATAGATAGATTCCAAATAGTAATGGAAAAAATATTTTTCAACTTTTAACATTCAAGGACACAACAGATTCTCCAGGGACTTCATTTACACCAAAGGAAGAGAACGGATTACTAGAACAAGCCACTGTTTTCCTACAGCATCAACTGCCCTTTGACCTTGAATAAGCTGCAAAAAGGTATTGAGACATAATGTCAACCACAGAAATAAGAAACAAAAAAAATGGAGCATACAATGCCACAACTACTGCACAACTCAGATCAGAGATAACTTGCTGCTTGCCAAATTTCTCAATCTGTGTGAAGGAAGGATTAAAAAACGTTTGCTCATTGTGATCATTCTTTGTTTGAAAGTGAATTCTGTGCGAGTTAAGGTCTGGAATATTGACAAAAATGCATATCTCTGTATTACTTGGAATGAAAGGTGATACATTATATTAGTATTTTAAATCAAGTGTAACTGATTGAGCATCATCTGAGATAATCACAATTACTGTTATTAAACAGCTTTTGAAAAAATACAAAGACAAGGTTCCATTCCCATTTAAAAATATGTACTTGCAAGAATTAAGTGTAAATTGTTGAGTTTGCTGCTTCGTGTCACAGGCAAACTTGTGACAGGGTTGAGCCGAATGATAGAGATGTCATACACCATAGTTCTGCATACCGCTTCAACACACCAATTTTAATGGTATTATGTAATCCCATAAAATAAAAAGATTTATATAGCTGAAACTTGACAAACTGGCCAACTTTATTCACAATCTTTGTCCAGGCCACAAACATGGCTAATTTTTAAAAAACTATCCCATTTTATCACATACAAATAAAACAAATGAGGTAATGTAAACTAAATCCACAGCCTACTACACTCTAAAAAAAAAAGGTGCTAAATAGCACCAAAACTGGTTCTTTGGTCGTAACGAGGGGGGAACCTTTTTTGGTGCTATACAGCACCTTAAAAAAATAGGTGCTATATAGTACTTTTGTCAAATGGTGCTATATAGCACCTATATTTTAAGGTGCTCATAATGTTACTTTACCCTTTCCGTAAATAAAACCGGCATAAGAGTTATGAGAATTAGCCATAAGAACAAGTGCTTACCAGTAGTATAGTATTGGTGCTATATAGCACTTTAAACACCCCAAAGAACCACTGAAAAACCTTTATGGTGCTTTAAATGTTCTTTACACAGTAAAAGTGCTATATAGCACCCTGACCACCTTAAAGAACCACTGAAGAAGCACAGAGTATTATTTGCAATATCACTAACAACAGACCTTTCTTATGTACACAAAATCTTGAGCAAGTTGAAGCTACTCTGCAGGGACACCAGCCCTCCAGGACCAAGATTGGTGACCCCTACCGTGTGGAGTGGATCCCACATTAAATTATTTATATAACTATTGTATGTTTGTTGCTAATTGATCTTTTACCCAAAAGGATCTACACACAGAAAAGATGAAAAGAAAAGATGTTTCTGAGAGATCCAAAGCATTTTTCTTACCTGCAGTTAGGTGGGGGATCCAACATTATGTCAGCCAGTTCCTTCTGAATCCTGAAAGAAGACATGACTGAATGATTACCTTGAATATGAACTGGCATCCAATAACAGTAAAAACAATGCAAATATTAACACTTAGCAAGCTGCTCACCAAAACAGCATTTCAATTTGAGCAGAAATGCAGTCTAAAAGCATATAAAAGACGCTGACAAAAACATGAAAAGAAACACTAACAAAATAATAGCATGACATTAAGACATCTAGAAATGTAATTGTGTAACATTCTGTTTAATAATATGTCTTTTTGGTTGATGAAAGGATGAAAACTGGCATCTGTAGACACAACCCCCACACACACTCATGGGAAGCCCTCAAAAAAAGTAAAACAAGGACAAGCAACACAGCACTTGTTGAGATGCAAAGTGCTCAAATATATTTAGGTCAGTCTGCATTAGCAGTTTACTAGTCCTCAATGTCAAAAGATTTATATGGCCAATCAAATCAAAAAGTTGGATGTTGATTTACTGAGCAATGTTTCACTGCAACATCAGCACAGCATAACAAAACAACAAAAAAGCATGGTATAAATAGTTCATACATAATATTTAACAAATGCTAATGCTATAATAAATAATCTAATTAAAGGGACATTTCACAAAACAAATTAGGTGGTTCCAAACCTTTAATTTGTTGAACCCTAAAGAAGATGTTGCCAAGATAGCTAAATGCCTGTAATTATTGTCTTCCACAGCAGAAAAAAAATAAAAACAAAGTCAACAACTACAGGTTTCCACTTTTCTTCAAAATCTTGTCTTTAGTGTTCAACAGGAAAAAAAAAACATAAAACAAATTTGGAACAAGGGTCAGTAATTGATGACAGAATTTGGAGGCTTTTTTGTGTGAATCCCTTTAACGCTTTCAAATTTGACCTTTCATTGCAAACTCAAATGGATTGATTTAACCCTGCTGCACCTAGTAAAACGAAAGACAGGGCTTACCAAATTTGCAAAATAATTTCATATGATGCTTCGGTGTCACGGAAGCCTTCATAAATCCAGTATACTGTACACATCTGTGACTGTTAAGTCCTTGACTGTCCATGAGCAACACTGGCATTAAGACAAAACCCAGGCTACAGTGTTTCCTCACCTCTTTGCACTTGTGGAGAGGAGTTTGGAGGTCTTGCTCATGTTGACTTTGCTATCTTTCTTTTTTCCAGGTATGTCTTTCTCCTGCTGCTGATGGGTGGAGGAGGAGGAAGAGGAGGAAGATGAACTAGAGCTTGCACGCGAGTCCTCATCCGACATCCCGATCTACGTGAGAGTGAAACACAAACACTGCAGTGAGAAAATAAAGAATATATATGTTAAATACTGCGACTGTATATGTCGTATGGGAGCACAAATGCAACAATGTTTCTCTGTAACGACGAAGTGGTAAGTAATATGAATGTTATCGTGTCGATGTATCAACTACTAGCTCGTGTTTGACCTTTAACACTAGATCAACGACACTGCGATATCACAGGTGCGATCACTTCGCATTTGAAGCTCGAAATATCGGTTAAAACAGACCTAAACCATCAGACACATATCCATCTCTTGTGTTTTAATCCACGCAAACGTAACGCTGAGCTTGATTGAACCGAATCCGAACACGCGATCAATGACACGAGATTAAACCTAAGGAGGTAAAGCACAAGCACGCATCGCTGTCGAGTTCACTAAACTCAAACTTTACCCCATCCCACAAATACACTGAATGAATATGATGAAAAACACAGTAAATATGTCGTCAGCCCCGTAGTTGTCCGAGTTCAGTCTCTATTTAACATCGATGAACAAATATTTCTGACTCTCACGCTACAGACGAGAATACAAACATTCGAACGGACCGCTGATGTAAGTATAACATAAATATGCGGTATTTTGTAAGGTTTGAAGGGTTGTGTACCTCTCTTTGTGTCGGTGTGTGTCCGTGGACGCGCGTGTCTCTCGGAGCGGAAGTGCTACTGCTGCGCGCACACAGAGGGAGAGAGGAGGGGGGTGGGGGTGAATATTAAGAAACAACTTTATTCCAAACAATCAGTCTACAAACTTTACATTATACATGCCAGAGCAAATCAAACAATTATTATTTTTTTGCTAGGATCAGAGAGTTGAAGTTGGCAAAATGACACTCAAATACGTATCAGCATAATGTGTAAATAAATAGCCTATGTGCGTCTGTCTACAATAAAATCCAGTAAAAAGTAACAAATAAAGTATGTAATATTGAGCTAAATCATGATAAAGATGTGAAGATAAAAGCTTTTTTTGATGGAATAAATTAAATGTAGACCTGCTCAAACCAATGCAGATCCTGATGTCTGCCTCCAGGCTAGAAAATCAAAAAATCATTTCATGACAAATGTGTCAAATGTACAATATAAGAGACCCTGGACCACAGAACCAGCAATAAAGTGTCAATTTTGGAAATGTATACATGTATTAGCTAGAAAAATCCATAATTTTGACCTAATACAATGTAGTTTTTACGCATTTTATTTTTTATGAATAGATTGATTACTTTCTGTTTAGATTTTAGTTTTTTTTGTATGAAAACGTCATAGGAAACTGATTATTTAAAGACCTGTCATTTAATAAAATGTGAACTCATCCTGTCTAGTGTTAAAATAAGGGGTCATGGTTGAAATAGTTTGCAATACATAAAAAAAAAAACAAAGGTGCTGTCAAGTGCCTTCTTTCTTTCAGCCAATATGGCATGGACCTTCCCACCCCCTTGTGCCTGTTTTAGGAAACCCCCTTATTCCATTTTTGCATTAACACATACCCTCCTCACATTTAGAAAGAGGAAGGTGAGCCAGTCTACTTCCTGTCTGTCGGTTTTACAGGCTTTGTAATGTTGCATGGAAGATAAACGGCAGGCTGTCTGCAGCATGAGGTCATTTGGCAAACATGTAAATAAGTGTTTAGATCGCTAGATTAGATGAATAACAATTATGAGCTACACTCAAAAGACTAGTGCCACACACACTGCAGACAATGAGAGATTCATTTTCTATAGCCTTGTCTATTTGAACTATATAAAATCCTGCTAATATAAATGCTGTTTACAGTGGAACATTAGCTCTTATTGCAAACTGTGCAATATGAAGTTGTATGCATTAAGTTTCAAACAGTGGTATTTGTTATTGGATTTGGCAGATATTTGGAACTGGTTGAAAAGTATAAGTGAGGAAAAATGTGCCTGTAAAAACGTCTTTCGTTTGAGGACCATTTCATTGTGAATGAAGATACCAGGATTTAAATTATTTTTTTTTTTCTCAATAATTCAATTTTGTCTCATACGCACTACCTGGCCCTTCATTTCTGATGTATTAAATTTAAAGCTCAAGTCCTAACATACAAAAGAGTCAGTATATCTGTATTACTTATTTAAAAAAAACACACACCTACAAGATGACTTTTTCCTGCAACAGTTTACATATTGATATTAACCCAGTCAGTGTGCAACAAAATACGGACTGAAGGCTCAAGCACCAACTTTTAAGTGGACTACATGACAATTACAAACCTATGAAATAAAAGAAATTTAACCCTGACAGATTGAACAAAACTACATTGAAATTTCAACAAAATAAGGTTGATTGTGCTACTTTTTGTTCTTTTGTAATACACTGAAAAAGGGATGGAGAGATGCAGATCTATTCGTCATTGCACAATAAGTTGATTTATATTTAAAAGCTAACATTGTTTTCATTTTGTGACCTGAATAACATTCTGCTCATAGCAATAGTACTGTGGCTTTAAGTTGTCATATTGAAAGGATGAAGTTAGAAATAGCCTAGAGAAACAGATAACCATTCACAAGCCTTCTAAAGGAAAGTGGTAGTTGTGATATTTAACAGCCATGTGCAGTATTAACAACATGTTTCTTATGAACACAGTACAATATTATTTTGCTTGTCCATAATGTGCAGCTTAAAATATTTAGGTCAGTTTGATAAAGGAAACCAACATCAAAAATAAACACATTAACAAGGTCCCAATAAATCAAAACAATTTACTGTACGAAGGAGAAACTACACATTGAAAACTCTCAGCAGTAAGGTGCAGATGATCTAACTAGAATCAATTTATTGAACCAACACGATTGTGTAAACAATCTAAAAAGTTCTACTACAAATCTACTTGTGACTCTTTAAACAAACACACAATGAGGCTGGAACTTTCAATTAAACAGTATTCTCTTACTGATAATACTTTGAAATATTTATGACAGTTTAAAAAAAAAAAAAAAAAAAAGGAGGGCAAGCACATTTAGTTCATAAATTTGGATTTGTAATATGATTTGGCCCAGTAAAACACCAACATGGCTGAAGGATTTGCTAGGACTGCTTTATGGACCCAAAAAGCAAGCCAAAAGTAGTAAGGAACCAAAGCTCAACTAACAGAAGGAAACCAGACTGGGACTAGATCGGCACAATGTGTGTCCTTCTTGGAAGAGTAGCAGAACACAGTTGAGTTCTGGCTTAGTGCATTTAAGCTGGCCATGAGGATCTGATTTGTCTCATCACTGATGGGTCCTTCTTATGAACGTCCTCTGATTGTATAGGTCTGTTGTAATCATCCTCAGTGCATATCGATCATCTGGGCTGGATACAGGCTGGACAGATACAGGAAAACCAACAATCATAGATGCCATTCTTCTCAGTTGTCTTCAAAAGGGTTCCTATTCTAGTTCTAATAGTTTATGGCATTAAGAATCATGCTTTAAAATGCTTGCTTCAAATTTTGGAACGGTGGCATTCTGGCTACGAGAACTGTATCATTAACACTCACACAAGAAACAAAATCATGTGTATGCAGTTTCATACATGAGCATTAAGCTGCTGCATAAATGCTCACACCTGTAACTGCCTCAGCTTTAGTCTAGGTCTAACAGCTAAAGCTCCAACATACTGACAAACACTGGAGCATCAGCACATGACCAAATAACAAGTACTGATTTGCTTGAAGTGAGTTTATAAACGTGTGACTTACCAGAGTTACAGTCTGTGAGTAGAGAGCAGATAGACAGTAGTTGTCCTTTTTATTGTGGTGGTAGATCCTCATGCAAAGTGACCTGTCGGTTCAGAACAGGACAAAAATTGATTTGAATAGAAGAATGATCATAAAAGAATCCAAGAGATTCAGTGATTAATTATAGAAAAATGAACAAATATTTAAGTGGGGTGTCACAGTGGCACAATGGGTAGCAAAATCACCTTACAGTTGGCATTTCTGTGTCTGCATGTCTCCCCATGATCATGTGGTTTTTCTTCCAGGTACTGCAGTTTTCTCCACAAGTCCAAAGACATGGTATAGGTGAATTGGGTAAGCTAAATTGTCCATAGTGTGTGTGTGTGTGTGTGTGTGTGTGTGTGTGTGTGTGTGTAAAAGGATGTTTCCAAGTGATTGGTTGCAGCTGGAAGGGCACTGCCTAAAAAAAACATATGCTGGATAAGTCGGCATTCTGCTGTGGCGACCCCAGATTAATAAAGGGACTAAGCTGAAAAGAATATGAATGAAAGAATTTAAGTGGAAGTATAATGTAGTTTCTTCCAGTATCCACCATGATTGAGAACCTGGGCAAGACATCCCAATTTCAATAAAACTTTCCGTTTAGCGTGCTAATAATCAAATCAGAACAAAACAAGGCACATAACAAAAGACCAAAACTTGAAAAACAACACTTTTAACACAAGGGCTTAAATACACAGACATCATTAAGTGTAATGAAACACAGGTGATAGCAATTAAAAAGACCAATGAAGGATTTGCAGGAAACAAGACAGCAACTGAAAAGTTCAATAAGATGCACAAACACAAATATACACCGAGTTCCATTCAGAAAGCTCCTTCCCTATGCCCTAATCCTGACAGCTCGAAGGTATGAAGGGTGTAGGGGTCAAAAAATGCTTCTTTTTGGAACGCACTTCTGAGACATAATAATGAGACAATAAATGAGGTGTGCCTTTGTTGCACGTTTAGTATGCTGTTTGACACCCACAAAACATGCTCGAGATGAAAACATGATGAGCACGTTGTGCTGGTAATACTTTATTTATTTATTTGTTTATTTATTTGTTAATCAATTAATTTATGTATGTTTGTTTGTATATTAATGCTAGTCATTTATTTTCTAATTATTTTGTTTATAACCATTATAATTTAAATTGTTTAGTTTTATATATATATATATATACATACACACACACCAGAGTCGCCAAGAAAGTCACTGGTTCGAGCCCCGGCTGGGTCAGTTGCCATTTCTGTGTGGAGTTTACATGTTCTCCCCGTGTTTGTGTGGGTTTCCTCCAGGTGCTCCGGTTTCAGCCACAGTCCAGAGACATGCGGTACATGTTAATTAAATAAACTAAATTGGCTGTAGTGTCCGAGCCTGTATGGGTGTTTCCCAGTGCTGTGTTGCAGCTGGAAAGGCATCCGCTGTGTAAAACATATGTTGGATGATTTGGCAGTTCATTCTGCTGTGGCAACCCCTGATGAATAAAGGGACAACGCTGTAGGAAATAGAATGAATTAATGAATTACGGTAGTTGCCTATAGAATAATATTCATTCATTCATTCATTTTCTTTTCGGCCTAGTCCCTTTATTAATCTGGGGTCGCCACAGCGGAATCAACCACCAACTTATCCAGCATTTGTTTTATGCAGCGGATGCCCTTCCAGCAGCAACCCATTTCTGGGAAACATCCATACACACTCATTCGCACTCACACGCTACGGACAATTTAGCCTACCCAATTCACCTGTACCACATGTCTTTGGACTGTGGGGGAAACCGGAGCACCCGGAGGAAACCCACACAACCACGGGAAGAACATGCAAACTCCACACAGAAATGCCAACTGACCCAGCTAAGGCTCGAACCAGTGACTTTCTTGCTGTGAGGCGAACATGCTACTCACTACGCCACTGTGGCGCCCTAGAATAATATTGTACATACATTTATAGGTAAATTCAAACTCTGAGCTTCCAGTTGTCATTTTGTGTGATGTCAAACAACTTGCTTGCACAAAGGATCATGGGTGCCTGAAGTGTCCATCAGTTGTACCATTCAAAATCCAAAGGGCCCTTTGAAGTGGCCAATTTTGAGCATTTCACTTTGAAACGACACTTCAATATGGCGGTCATTTTTGTTTTCACTTTGAAGACCCCTTTGAGGGGCGATATTTCCCGTTTGGAATGCATCGATAGAATTTGAGTAGAATACTTCTGCTATTGTTCACTCTTGGAAACATATCGTCAGGTTTCCCAACTAAGGTCAGCTAGTTGAGAGTAATTGATGTGTCCACATGAGTGTTTACAGTATAAAAAGCAAACAAACATTTTTTTTTAAATATCTCTGTTTAAATAGAATAAACAGAGACACATTGCACATTGACAAGAAGCAAAAGGCTGTCAGGGCGGAACCGTGACAGATTCTGAACATTTTAGTATGTGCAGTGAATCTCAAATTGTCCCGAGGGTCCTTCACAATCCTTTATATTGTCATCATATCTTCATTGTCTGATTAATATATCTCTCCTTAAAAAAAACACCAACTTTGAGAACCAAGGATAGAGAGGACCTCCACTTGTAGATGTTGTATTCTTCTAGGCCAAGGCAGGATAAAGGAGCTATGCTAAAGTAAGATGCATAGTATGCACTCCTTGTAAGTGTGTCATAATCTTTGAATATGAAGGCTGAAACACAACAACAACAACAACAACAATAATAATCCAAATGTGTGTTCGTTTTTGGCATTAACGTATGTGGTTTACAGTATGTGGATATGGCACTGTAAAGTATGTTTGGGTACCAAGACTGTGACAGGACTGAGGACCACTAATCTATAATGCTAATTTCTAGATCTAGCTATTGCCAAAAAGCCTAAAGGGAAGTTAATGGAGTTTTTATCATAATTTGTAATCGCAACATGAACAACAACATGAACAAGATGATACTTGTTATTTAGTATAGTAATTATTACAGTTTATTTTAAACAAAATGCCAGTCTAAATCACATCAATAATAGTCCTCTGTTGATCTGCAGGACTTAAGTCTTAAACTTTACTTGCTGCCAACTTACTTTCAACTGACTTCATAATAGGAAAAAAGTCTGTCCCTACTTTTTTGCATTACATCAACATGCTTTCCTTACATTATAAAAAGTTGACATCATTGTAATATGACAAAATCGAAAACATAGTTCTTACTGTCTGAACAGAGGATCAAGAGAGTGTTGATCCACCATTGTAATTTTCCGGCAATAAGAAGTGTCAATATTACAGTACATAAGATATCATTCTTGATTCATGATTAATGTTTTTTCAGAGATTATTCTGTCCACAAGCACAAACAGATTATTACCAGAATAGAGCAAGGGGAACTGTTTGTAACGGCCATTGTGCTCAGAGACTGTTTCTAACTTCCTCTGCTTCAGTGTGTGTGCAGACAGGAAGTGTAAGAAAGGATTTCCTTTTCATCATCATTCTGTTTCAAACTTTTTTTTCTTTTCTTTTTTTTTTTTAAAGGCTGTTTAAGTGATTTGCAATCACATTTCACTATTTAATTTAAGCATATGATCTGTAAAAGGTGCAACCCCATTAGAAATACCAAACTTAGAATTTATTAGATTTAAATCACATTATTTAATACATTTGAGAGGCTACTTAGAGAGAGAGAGAGAGAGAGAGAGAGAGAGAGAGAGCAAAATTAGACCAAATTTTATAACATTACCAAACTCTGAAAAATGTGGCAAATTTTAGGTGAAAATTTCACAAAAACAGCTTGATATGTACAGTATATCATCCTGCCACAAAGTAAGACTGTCAGTGGATGAAACTGAAGCAAGATAATTTCTTAAATACTTAACTGTTGTACAAAGTTGTTTTTATATGTTTATTTTCTCTCAAAACATAATATGATGATGTAAAAGAGACATCATTGGGGGGAAAATATTTCTCAGCTATCATTCACATTTGAAAAAAAAGTGCCATGTCCAAAATTATTCATACCGTTTGTGAACTGTCACAGTCTAACGGAAAATCCAAAGTTCTACAACATCCAAACAATCCAAGCTATTCTAAAGCATCCTAATTACCCCGATTTACTGAGAACAGCTGTTTTAATCAACCCAACTGGTGAAAAACAGAAGCTCCCTGCTGTTGGTTTGTGAACTGTCATGGCAGAAAGGACTTGTGGCTGTGCATTGTGGCTGCTCACAAGTCAAGAAATGGCTACAAGACCTTTAAGACCTATCTAAATATTTTTTAAGTTCCAGTGGCAAACACACTGGCCTAAGTATTATTCATTCATTCATTCATTCATTTTCTTGTCGGCTTAGTCCCTTTATTAATCCGGGGTCGCCACAGCGGAATCAACCACCAACTTATCCAGCATATTTTTTACGCAGCGGATGCCCTTCCAGCCGCAACCCATCTCTGGGAAACATCCATACACACACATTCACACTCATACACTACGGACAATTTAGCCTATCCAATTCATCTGTACCACATGTATTTGGACTTGTGGGGGAAACCGGAGCACCCGGAGGAAACCCATGCAACCACGGGGAGAACATGCAAACTCCACACAGAAATGCCAACTGACCCAGCCGGGGCTCGAACCAGCGACCATCTTGCTGTGAGGCGAACGTGCTACTCACTACACCACCGTGGCGCCCCCTAAGTATTATTAAAAATACAAAACCTTCCCCACAATGAAAAATCTCACAGGATGTGGTTGGAAGCCGAAAGTGATACCAGTGCTGGCAAGCAGCATAGTAAGAGAGGTGATTACAGAACCCAAGAATCACCACCAAGGCCATCCTCATGAATTTGAGTTCTGCCGGTGGGAACATATTAAGACAGACAGTCCAATGTACACTGCACACCCTGCTGTGTTCCACGGATGTAGACCAATGAAGACACCATTTCTCCAGAAAAGGCAGTTGCTCATCTGGACAACGAACACTTCTGTTTTTTTTGTTTTATGGTCAGATGAAGCAAAAATTTAATTGTTTGGCCACAATGATGTTGCCTTCATTTGGTGTAAAAAAGGAGAAGCCTTCAACCCTAAGTACACCATCCCCACTGTCAAAAATGTTTTGAGGGGTGTTTTTACAGATAGTGGACCAGGGGACCTATACAGCTACAGTAAATGGCAACATGATTAAGGAGCAATATATCAAAAAACATCAGGTAGTCTGCAGAGAAACCTGGCCTTGGGCACCAGTGGACATTTCCGGCTATGTTGAGCTCCCTCCAGCTACGGCTTGTTCCTCTGTCGCTCTCACTCTGCCGCAGGCTTCCGGATCCGCGTCTTCGCCTTGGTCGGGTGAGCCGGCCATATCTCCGCCCTCCCACGACTCCACCCTGGGCCGTCCGTCTGGCTGTGTCCTGGGTCCATTGTCTCCAGCTCCCTTCCTAGCTCCTCCCTCTTGTGACTCCTCACTGGCAACCTCCCTTCCACGTTATCATGCTCTTCTCCTGGCTCCTCCCTCCTGAGGCTCCTCGCTGGTCTCCGGCCCTTTCTCCCTCAATGTTTTCTGTTTGGAATGTACAAGGACGTGCCTTTAAAAGAGGAGGGTAATGTCAGGCTTCTGTGTGTCATGTGATTTCTGTGTTGTTGTTCCATGTGCTCTGTGTTCGTCATGTGACTTCCCCATGTGCTGTGATCTCTTTGTTCTGTTTCCTGCCATTCCTTGATGTTCATTACTTTCACCTGTGTGTCACCCCTGTATGTAATCAGTTAACAATGTCCTGTGTTATGTTCAGTCTAGCCTCCGGTATTGGAATTGTCTTCCTGGGTCCTCCTAGATGTGATTCCTGTGTTCCATGTTTCAGTTGTGAGTGTTATATAAATATATATGCTAAAAATATTATAGTGTTTTGATCATTCCTGTGCCTTTGTGAGAGCAGTCGTGACAAAAACTATTCATTAACTGATACAATTTATTTATAAACATTTTTGAGATTTAAAAAGTTTGAGTTTTGTTTTCTGAATTTAAACTTAATTTAACCAATTGCCATTTACTTTTACAATAATATTTATAACCTATTAAAAATGTGAGCATATTGGTATTGAGTGCAGTCATAGCTCAGTCCACACATATGTAAAGTAATTAAATGCATTAATGTGGTCAGTTAGCAAACAGAATTTTGCATTAGTAACTACACAGTTGCCTTTAAATAAAAAAAGATTCAGCAGAACATCAGATATTCATACTTCATTTTACCTTTTACATTCAGAAAAGTGATTTACAGAATATTCACTTTAAAAATAAATTACACAGTGTGTATTTTGCATCAAACAGATTTAACCACTTAAATCACAGCACAAAACCCTTACTAGTGTCCTCACCACAGTGGGTTGAACACTTGATGGCATTGATGAATTTAATAAGATAAATAAGTGTCTAATTAAAGGAGGATAGAGAATTATTGATATACAACTGTTAACAAGCAGTATCATTGAAGGAATGAAAAACACAACCAAATAACACAAATTACAGCCAAAACCAAAGATGAAATCAGCTGGAAATACAACTGTAAATAATAATAACAATAAAAAAAAATAAAACATTCTAAAAATAAAACAAATAACACAAAAAATTCTCAAGATCTCAGTGGAGGATCATTAAACATCAGGAGCTTCACTTATTACTGACCTTTGACTTTATTTCTGTCATGTGAACAAAAGCTCTTCAACTTTTTGTTTTAACACTAGTTTTTATTGTGATTGCTATAATTAACTGTGATAATCACACTGTTTTTATAGCATGAAATGCCTAAAGAAGATATAAGTCTGATGACTATGATATAAAAACCACACTTACCTGCTTGTGTACTCATTGAATACAGTATCTTGTTAGTTATGTGTGAGATGAATAGTATACGCAACTGATGTTAATCATTTAACAGGTTTTCACTGTTGATTGTACAGACTTTTACTGTAAAAATCACGGACATTTTTTGCAGTGTGCATCTTGTACATTGTGTTATTATCTTTTAGGACAAGCCTGTGTCATTTCAGGTAAAACAAAAAACCTACTGTTTGAATAAAATTTACTTTAAGTCAGAATTTGCAAGGAGTATGAATAATTTCTCTCTCCCACACACACACACATCGGTTATAAATGAAATATTGTAAATATACTGATTATTATTATTTATTATTACTGTTTTATCCTAAAATGTTGATTATTAAATGTACAGTTTTATTCTGATTTATTATTTTTTTTTATTTTAATTTAGTTTTTTTTACTACAACTATTTACTGTGTTTACTATGTTGTTGTTTTTTTTATAAATAAGTTTTAAATATATATGTATGTTCTTTTTGATGTAAACATAATAAATTATTTGGCAATACATTTGTAACATTTGTCATGCCAATAAAGCAATTATTGAATTTAACTGTGTTGTGTGTGTGTGTGTGTGTGTGTGTGTGTGTGTGTGTGTGTGTGTGT
>CAIGQQ010015483.1:2327299-2363198 GCA_903798035.1 Danio albolineatus | reverse complement strand
GTGTGTGTGTGTGTGTGTGTGTGTGTGTTTGTGTGTGTGTGTGTGTGTGTGTGCGCGTGTGTTTGTCTGCGTGTTTGCACAACCAGTGTCTGTCCAGCTCCTCTGCATTGCAAAAAATAACTTGTCATTATCCAGCATATTTAGAACATTCACAGTAAATGCACACAGTACGTAAGCAGTAAGCGACAGTGAAAGTCTTTTACTATTCAAGAATAACACACTCCCTTTCACAATTCACACAGAAATTACACTGAGTTTTTACATAAGCTAATAGACGCCCTTTTCTAATGCTGGACCAATAACGGAGACTGTGGCATGAAATCAGAGACACAATCGTCTGTCATACATACATTTAAGCATAAAAACAATAATAATCAGTGCAGAGTTTGACCAATAAAAAACAAGCATTCAAATGAGGAAAAAATGGGGAAGGACGGGCAGAGAGAAGAGAGCCTGGCCAACCACATCCCTATGGGACCCAACATTGTTTTCTTTTAGCAGCTGGGGAATTCATATCAATGTGTGAGCTGGATTGTTATGACAGAATATGGTAATTAAATACAACTGGAGTGTAAAGGAAAAGAGCCGTCTACTGCATCCACTGTGTGTCTCTTCCAGCACTATTGTCATATTTAATCAATTACACTCAATCAAGGTGACAGAAATCATTACAGCAAAAGGAAAATCGACACAAAAGGGTTACAGGCTTTTAACACAGAGCAAAATTATTTCCAATTAATCGCTTTATTTAGGTTTATACTTGAAACATTATTCCACAGACCAGATTACAAGCTAAAAATCACATTCTAATTCTTTCCAATAATTAAATCAGAGTGTTTGTTCACAAAGAAACAGATGTCAGAGAGATTATTGATGCTCACAGCAAGACTCCATGCACAAAAACAGAGTTTACATTAGCTACAAAAGAATAAAGATTTCATTTGCTGCAAACTGACAATTAAGTCTCAAAGAAAGTATGGTTTTCTTTAGTAATAAATCAGACCAGCTGATTAAAAAGCACTGTTATAGCACACTTCACTAATTACACTGTGACCTGCACACTTTGTTTCTCCAATATATATTTTTCACGTTTATAGACAAAAGATTCACTAAGAGATTCACATTCTTACAATCACAAAGTTTTTGTGGTATATTTTAATCCCATATTATTTAATTAGGAAACTTTGTTTAGTCACCGCCTCTTTATTTCAAGAATCAAAGACATGTGTACAATATTATAGAAGCATGGAAAAAGTGTCACAACAATGTGTGCCATTTTGCATGATTCTGTTAAAATGTTTAAAGTTGTAAATTTATGGGCTGTGAAATCAGCAGGCCATCTTGTGTCCTTTCTCAAATCTAATGTGTCTTGTGGAAAATTTTTCCTCCATGCTGGTCTGGAGGCAGCTTAATGTGAATAAAGCAGGTGAAATGCAGAATACACAAACCCACACATGTACGCACACACACACACACACACACACACACACACACACACACACACGCACACACACACACACACACACACACACACACACATACAGACAACACACAAACTATTAATGTGAGCAGGGAGGCAGTAATACATGTTGACACTTGCGTGACCACTCCCAAACCCAGTCAAGATTAGTCATGGAGATCAACCTTTTCACCTGCCTCTCAAAAACTCACCAACATTAATTTTTTTTTATCCCATTCTTCACTCTAAAATAGATGTGTTACATTTTTTTCTCGATTGCTTGAACATTAACTTTTGAACTAAAAAATCTAAACTATAATGCCATTTTTTAAAAAGCACCCCCATTTCTCTAAACTTTAAACACTAAAAACTTTGACACATGAATTATATATACACACAAAAATCCTTACATTTTTTTTTCAGCACTTACACCATGTGGTTATTTAGAAAGCACTAGCATACATAATGTTAACTCAAGTCAGCACAGCTTCAGCTCAGTTAGCACACAATTAACCAAGTGGAAACAATAGGAGTCAAAATTTATCAGACACCAATCAGAAACATTATGGTAGAGAAAAGGGGCAAAGAGTGGTGGAGGAAGATGATGAGAAGGAGAAAAGAAAGAAAAAGAAGAAAAAGATGATGATAAAGTCGAAGACACCAGAGTGGAGGATGATCATCATTTTCGAGGGATAAATGCCATCAACCTCTCCTCAATTGATCACATCTTCCAAAATGAAACAGGTATACTGCCTTGACAGAGTGACAAACCAACAAGTGGAATGTGTTCAGGTATGAGTTTTGAGTTTATCCGAAGTATTGTGTTCCATCACAGCATAGCAGTTGATGCTGCCATTTCAACCCTGTCTGGGTTGACCATTTGTTCCCTCTTGAACTGTGAATCAGGGTAGTGATTTGGGCCCAATCCCAATTCTGCCATTTTGGAAATATTGTTTTTAAATTTTTGCACCCTTGTATAAGGCTATGTTGTAGTGTATTTTGAGTTCTTCTGTGTGGGGAAGTATGGTTTTCACCTAGAATAAATATTTTTGAGTGTATCAGAAGTCCTTTGTAAACTGACTGTCATAAGTACTATACCAAATTTACAAATTAAGATAGATTTTTTTTAAACATGCAGCTAAATTAATTTATAAGTGGACTGTCAGGAAGTCTATTCTATAATAGTTGGAGCAATAGGCTCATTTTGTCACCTCAAATTCTCCAACTTGTATATATGGTACGTTCTGGCAAATATATGTTGACAAATGATTCCACCAAATTTACACACTAATGTACACCAAATTTGATTAAAAATTAAACAATTATTCATTCAAATTACTGTTTATGGTTTGTTGAATGTGTATTTCGACTGGACGTCATAAAATCAGGAGAAAATTCATTATGATTTATTTTATTATAAAATGCATTAGATATCAGCAATGTATTATATATATTAGTTAACAAAGGAGACATTAGCTCTCATTTTAAAATTATTTTAAAAGACGGAAATGTAATGTCGGAACTTTTATTCGCGCTTTCTTGTTTCCATCCGATTCCAACTAAACGCGGAACCGGTTTCCTGTGCGTTACACGCGCGTATGCAACCTAAACTAAACATTGTTTGAATAAACATCGTATCTCAAATTAATAAAAAACAATGGAAACGATTTTAGAGCAGCAACGTCGATACCATGAGGAGAAAGAGAGGCTTATGGACGCTAAAACGAAGGAGATGCTGACGAAAAAAACTACGGTAGCTTGCACTAAAATAAATGAGTTATAATGATGCTAACGCTTTAACAGCATTACCCATAATGCACGTATAAAGCTAGTATAGTTAACTCAAAATACGAACTTTGTAAAAAGTAATCATTAAGATAGAAATGGGAAGATGTTTTTGTAATCGACGATAATCACGTTGCGTTGTTGCATCTTTTTTTACTACGGTTTGTGATACAATTAAACCAGATTTACTACAGTATGTTTCTTACTATAAAGACCTTATTGTTTTTGAAGCTATATGTGTGACTTTACCGGGACGATATGTATATTTGACGCTTGACAAATAATTTATTTGATATCTTTTATTTTGATTCCTTTTGACATTTTACCTTTAAGCATGACGTTTAAAGTTTACATCATGTCGTTAGGCTAGTTTTCGTTTTTACGGCATGAGTTTCACAAATATAGTACTTTCATTAATAACTAGGTACTATCGCTATAATAATTTAACATCACACTATTAAAATCAAGGAAAATTCACATCTTCTAAGATAGGTTGCCTTGAAAGATGTTTTATTCGCTATAACATTGTTGTATATTTTCTTTGTTCATTCTGCTTATTTAATCCTTAAATTCACTTTTATTCTACAGCTAAGAGACCAGATCAACTCAGATCACAGAGTGAGGGCCATGCTGGATGTAAGTTTCCTTTGCTCTGTTTAATTTATTCATTAAGATCTTTAGTTTCCTAAAAAGCACTCCATGTTTAATTAACAGAGTTTTTTTCGTCAATTAAAATAGTTCCATTATTTTAAGGTGTCCTCATTGTAGTTTAACTATTCATTTAACCATTGATTACTATTAATTAATTACTTGTTGTTAAATTGAAATGACTGTTTAGGGTAAGTTGCATGTTATTAAGCATGATTAATTGTAATTATTATAGTATGTTCATGGAACATATAACAAGGACACTTTGAAATTTGCATTTTTTTTATTTATTGGTGCAACTTTTGAAATGTTCTTAGTTTTTGTCAGTAACATAGTTTTAGTTGCTGACAAGGCAAAACAAACAAACTACCAATTAACTATAAACAATTCTCTGAAATGTAATAATTCAAATATTTTGTAAGGAAAGCTTGGTGTCACATTTGTGTTTAATAAATGCAGAGATACATGGAAGTGAGTGCAAACCTCAGAGATTTGTATGAAGACAAAGATGGGTAAGTCATTCTTGGTCATATTTGAGTCTTTATTCAAATACATCAGCATTATTTATTCATTGATTTTGTCTGATGATCAGTATGAGGAAGGATGAGCTGAATGCAATATCAGGACCAAACGAGTTTGCGGAATTCTACAATCGACTCAAGCTGATCAAGGAATTTCACAGAAAGCACCCTAACGAGGTAGACAAAGGGATCTGTCTATTACTGTCATTTCTGTTTTAGCCGTTCAAAATACAAAGCTTTTGTTGTTTGTGTCAATTCCAGATCTGTGTGCCCATGTCAGTGGAGTTTGAGGAGCTCATGAAAGCCAAAGACAACCCTAGTGAGGAGGCACAAAGTGAGAAAAAGGATTTTCACTCTAAGCAACACTTTTATGATTATCAGTTCAAATATTGAGCATGTATAAGAATCCATTCTGTTTATAGTTAAAGAATTTAGCAAAATTCTGTTGGTGTTAATGCTAAAATTGTTTATGTTTTTATTCATGGATTTAGATAAGATTTGAGTGTTCTTTATAATCACAGACTTGGTGGAGTTCACTGATGAAGAGGGTTATGGGCGATACCTGGATCTCCATGACTGCTACTTAAAATATATTAATCTAAAAGGAGTAGAGGTACAGCCTGACATCTCTAAATTGATTAACTCCAAGGAAGTAAAACAATTTAAAGTAAACCTTTCATGCTTATGTATCTGTCTCTTTTCTAGAAACTGGAGTATGTTACCTATCTGTCAACATTCGATCAGCTCTTTGACATCTCTAAAGACAGGAAGAATGCTGAATATAAGAAGTAGGTGAAAGTATTTTTTTTTTAAATCGCACAGTTCTGAATTAAGCTTTTAAGTAATTTTAAAATTGCAATATGACTCAGTGTCTATGATAATTCATAAATGTTCTAAATTCTTTCCCAAAAATGTATTGTTAGATTTTCCAGAAAAAACAAATAACAAAATAATGTGTATTTGTTCTTTTGTTTATAACTATAAACAACTATGTTTATAAACAAAATAGTTAAATGCATATAATTTATATGTCATATTCTATGCGGATACACTTCCCTTCAAAATCACTTCAACCGTTTTAAATAATGAATGCTTTCAAGCTATTTAATATGTGGATAAACGTGTGAATGCCATTGATATATTTTTGGGTTTATAACATCGGCACTGTGATTGGCTGCATTTGTTCCCCCTTTATTACTACAAGATTAGACTGCAATAATATAGGACAGGTTGGAAAATATTGCAGTGCCTGTTCCTGCTTAAAACTCACTGACCTGCTCATACCAGGTTATGTTTTGACAATTTTGGATCAGATCTGTGCTTGTTGCTGTTTTAAATTAGCATGTAGGTGAACATTGATCTCATGGCTCTTCTTTTTGTAGGTATCTGGAGATGTTGTTGGAGTACCTGCAGGAATACACAGATCGTGTCAAGCCTTTGCTGGATCAGAATGACCTCTATGGAAAGATTTTGGCAGAGTTTGAGAAGAAGTGGGAGACTGGAATGTTTCCAGGCTGGCCAGTGGGTTTTATATGCGTATAAGGTTACATCTGCATTAGTGATGTTATCAGGTTTTCCAAACATAAGTTACTTAGCCTAACACTAATTTAATGTATATTTTTCCAACTGCTGTATTGCAGATTATACTGTAACATTAGGCATCATACCATCCTACTTCATCTTAGCCCTGGAGTTGATAGCTGTGTACAATTTATTAAGGATGTTAAAATGATTTGTTCTGCTGTTTTATTTACATTTCCTGTGAATCCAAATGTTGTTTTCTGATTGTGTTTATTGCAGAAAGAGACAAGTAGCGCACTGACTCATGCTGGAGCCCATTTGGATCTTTCTGCATTCTCTTCCTGGGAGGTCAGCTTCTCTGGTCTTGTCTATCAAAATTGTGACATTGTTTTATTTACTGATTGTTTGTTTCAATGTCTATGTTAATGCTTTGTTGCAAGATTAGTAATGCGTTTTATTTTATAGGAGTTGGCTTCTCTGGGTCTGGACAGGTTGAAGTCTGCTCTCATGGCTTTAGGCCTTAAATGTGGAGGGTGAGCAGGAATACACTGTCCACACTCTGTTTGGTTTCACATTTAACTAAATGGCAAAAGTCTGTATGTTATATCCGGTGCTAGGTATCAGATTTGTTTGTTTTCGTTGTAGTACACTAGAAGAGAGGGCACAGCGTTTGTTCAGCACCAAAGGCAAATCTCTGGAGTCTCTAGATCCCTCACTGTTTGCCAAAAACCCAAAAGCAAAGGGACCGAAGAAGTAAGTCTATCCGTGTTGGGGAAAATTTATAATACTCTGTAATCTGATTAAAAGTAGTGTAGAAACACGTAACCCATTTACAAAATATATATTTGTTTTTCTTAGTAGCAGCCCTGTTTAAAGTATAGTTTTTGCCTGTTAAATGTAACTTCAATATTTTGTTTTTGTCGGCAGAGATTCAGAACGCAACAAGGAATCTGCTTTTCTTGAAGCTCAGATTTATGAATATGTGGAGATCTTGGGGGTGAGAAGTCTGTCTGCTTTTGCCTTTAGTAGATTTTGTCAAGAAACTTTGTTATATTAGAAATGATTACTTGTTTTTTTTTTTTTTTTTTTTCAGTGTCTTTAATGTTCTTCTGTGGTAATTTCTGATTCTGGTGCAGTGACATCTGCCATAGACTATAGATGAAATCTCTTTAGTGCAAATGCTTAAAGCTGTTTTGTTTTGTGCCTTGTAGGAGCAAAGGCAGCTTACCCATGAGAACGTACAGAGGAAGCAGGCACGTACAGGTGAGGAACGTGATGAGGAGGATGAAGAGCAGCCCAGTGAGAGCGAGAGTGAAGATGAAGATAATGAGATCATATACAACCCCAAAAACTTACCACTTGGATGGGATGGAAAGGTGCGAATGATTTTATTTCAGCATAATATCAAATGCAAATGATGCATTAAGATGATCGAAGGTGGCCTAAATGTATGTAATCAAACACATAAAAGACTGTTGTAATCATTAAGATAAGACCTTGATAATTGTTTGTAATGTTTCTTATTACATGTAAAAATCCCTCTGTATCACAGATATTAAATGTGTCAATAACCTTGCCTTTTATCTGTTGTTTTTAGCCGATTCCATATTGGCTCTACAAGTTGCATGGTCTGAACATTAATTACAACTGTGAGATCTGTGGGAATTACACATACAGAGGACCCAAAGCCTTTCAGAGACACTTTGCGGTAAGTTTCCAAGAAAAATGCTCTACAATGGTGGATGTATTTATACTGGTGTCTCAATTGGCTCTACTTTTTACTTTTTTGTTGATTTTACTGACTTTGTTAACTTCAATGCTGGCATAAACTAATAAAGAGCTTTAGTCAATGCTACCTAAAAAATGCCTTATTTTACACAGTGTATTTTACGTACACTTATCCAATTAAATATTTTAATCTTAAGAACATTTCAATTATAGTCCTTTTAGAATTTAATAATTAAGCATTGGAATCAGAATGTGAAAACTCGTATCCTATGTTAAAAAGAGCTAGAGGAAAGTAGCAGATTTATATTCAGTCATCACGCACCCACATGAAAATATACTATAGTATTTTATAGTAAATACTATAATTTAACCATACTGACACCTCCAATAGAGAGAGGCTGCGCAATCAGCTAAATGTGGCTAAAACAAGCAAGCACAGCCACCCAATACCCAAATTTGTTAACCAGTATTCAACAGAATTAACAATGTCTAGAGAAAGCTAGGCAGTAGACGAAGTAATGATGATAAAGAAACAGCAGAGTTTATTGAATAATATTAGTTGTGTATGATTCAATGCTCAGACTTCGTCTGACTATGATGAATACAATAAATGTTATATATAACACAAGCAACAGGAATGGAAAATTACTGCTTCACAGCATTGTCCATTGACAATACAGACCTTGAAATTGAGACATTCTCTTATCTCTTAATCTTGAAAACAAGTGTCGCTTGAATCCACACAGTCATAAGATTATGACAACATGGAAAAATGAAATGATAATAAAGCAATAATTATAGGAAAATGGTAACAAAATATATAAACATGATAAAATGACAAATAATGAAATCATTAACTATCAATTAATCAAATAACATAAGGATAATTACTCATGACTAAGGATCATATGATTGAATAAAATACATAAATAAATGAAGAATGAATGAATATAAACAAATGAAAATAAAACGCAACACAAATGAATGGTTGTCTTCGTGAAACAACATGCATAAGTTTGCTACATGGATTCTCAGATCCTTAGATTATTTAATGTTGTGCGATATGTCAAAAAATTATGAACAATCATGGTTTATGAAGTATTTTCAAGTTTTATGACATGGAGAATCTGTGCTATTATGGCCCGTTTTCACTGAGTGGTACAGTACGGTACGGTACGGGTCGGTACGGGTCACCTTTATCAGGCTTGCGTTTCCACTGCAAAAGGGTACTCGTTTGGTGGGCGTGGTGTACGACAGAAAGTTTGTCGACGTCATTTTCGCTCGAGGAAATGTCTACAGTAAAGCTTTATGGGTCGTTCACAAATCATACGAGAAGCACTTCTCACAAAACAGATGCTTTATTATACACACAAACACTGGTGTAAAAATGTCATTACTGACTGAACATGATCCGATTGTCCGCGATTATATCAAATAAATAAATAAATGCAGCATATATGAACACATACAGCCCCACACAGTCTCCGATGTTTCCAAATTACAGAAAAACTACACACAGCAGACATGTATGCCTCATTTAGGTTAAAAACAATACGAAATAGAGCCCCGTCTGTGCAAACCTCTCATCTGTATGTTTTATCATCACCAGTACATGTAGCCTCTCCGTCATTATTCTCTCGTTAGAGAGTAACTCCGTCATTCCCAGTTGATAATAATCCAGGTTAAGAACTTTGTTATTTCAAACATTGGCGCGCACGCTAGCACAAGAGAGAAGCGAACGCGCTCGCCCTTATGGGCTCGTAACATAAGAATCTGCTCTTCTCTCGGCATGGTGGCTGTTCAAGACGACGACAAAGTTTGTTTGAGCTCGGGTCGACCATGGCTCGTTGTTATATGCTGATATTATTTCGGAGCATTGTCTCTCGGCTGTGTGTTAAACATGGCGGGTCCTTTGTTTTCATTCTGCTTGTTGCGTGAGCAAATGACGTATTTCTGTAAGCCAATGACGTTCAGCTGCGCGTCTAGCTCTGCCTTACGGCTCGCTTTGGTACGCTTGGGACCCTTTGCAAAGGGTGACTAAAAAGTGGTACGGTTCGGTTCGGTACGCTTTTAGACAGGCCATTAAACATGCTTTTAAACGGGCCATTAGTCTCATTTTCTAAATGTTTTTACAAAACTGTATAACAGAAAATAAGAGAATATAGAAAGCCTGTGTGTCAGTTAATGAGTGTATCTTTTCTCTGTTTCAGGAGTGGCGTCATGCTCATGGTATGCGCTGTTTGGGCATTCCTAATACAGCCCACTTTGCCAATGTCACTCAAATTGAGGATGCAGTATCCTGTGAGTATTCAAGCTCATAAAATATTTGGGTTTGTGTGTAGGAATGTGCTCTGTATTAATGCTAATACATTAATGTTCTGTTCAAGTCATATGACTTACCTTTTTTTCTCTCTATCTGTTTTCAATAGTCAATATTCAATGTTTTCAATAGTTTAAATGTTATTGAAAAATCAAGCAATGCAAATCAAGTTTTTCCCATGGCTTTTACTAGAAAATTGGCCAATTCTATACTGACACAGGGTAAAAAATGGTCATGAAAAACCTAGAAAAGTCATGGAATTTTGACATGGTATTTTCCAGGCCTGGAAAAGTTTCAGAAAAATTGTGGGTTTTTCAAAGTTTTGGAAAAGTCATGGAAATTAGTTGAACAAATATCTGTATACTTAAATATAGGTTAGTTGTCTTCTGTTCTGTCCACGGCCAAACACATGCTCTCACATTATTAGTACTGTGTGAACATCATCTAAATAAATTTTACATAGATATAAGATTAATTTAAACTAAACAGATTGTTGCATGATATGCTGTAATAAATTTGAACTTTGATCATTTTTCTTGTTATTTACCATATATATGTAGATATTACATGAAAGAATAGGTCATGAAAATTTATTTGAAAGTCATGGAAAAGTCATTGTATTTTAGTAGTAAAAATGAGAAATAAAAAATAAATAGTTATGTGAGCAAAATGTTTATTTACTTTATCACAGGCTGAACTTTCATATTTGAGGCAACAATTGCACTTTAATCATGATCTACACAAAACAGCAACATATGTGAATACTTCCCAAAAACAGATAACGGTCACATCAAAGTACAATTTTTTTATATTATATATTTTGGGAGAAATCAAGCAGAAAGACTTTTATTTGTTATTGCTAAGATACAAGGACATCATAAACCTAAATGAGTAGACTTGAATAGAATTTCAAAGGTGTGAGAAGATGAGGTATAAAGCAGAAAAGAGAATGGATCATAGAATATGGGTGCAGTGGGCTGTGCCATTATTGTTTATCTTGCTTGTAAAGTACTTTAAAACCTGTTTGTAAATAGTAACAATGTAGTTTTAAAGACAAATTACCCAACCTAACAAGAAGTCAAAAGAAAAAGTGAATAATTACATTGGTGTCAGTTTAATGGGTTAAACTGGATTAAAATTAATGGATTATCATTATCGTTTCATGATTGGTTGTTATTTCTACATGTAACATAAGCGACCCATTTTGTTATTTATGTTTTACTTGTTTGTTTCTATGCAATAGTGTGGTCTAAACTGAAGTCACAGAAAGCATTGGAGCGATGGCAGCCCGACACAGAGGTGAGTGATCTTTCAAAGCTCTGCTCTGGCTAAAACTAATATTGTGCTTTCATCAATGATTTGATCTTAGTTGAAGGTTGAATTATTTCTGTTTATTATTTCTTGCCCTTGCAGGAGGAGTATGAAGACTCCAGCGGAAATGTTGTCAACAAGAAGACTTATGAGGATTTGAAACGACAGGGACTGCTGTAGAGTCCTTAACAACATTCACATGAAATTTGTGCAATGTAAATACTGAAGCACAAATGTTTCTTTAAGGCATAGTGAATAGAGTGGTGCAGAAATATAAAAAAAAAACTGAAAGAATATTTAGCTGTGTTCTTACAGGTTTCTAGAATGGAGTTTTTCACTTTTTCAGATAATTTCTGTGGTAAGCAAAATGTGATGATACTTAAGTGTTTTGCTCTGCAGTGTGAAATAGACACATCCGTATCCAAATGGTGAATCTTAATGCTGTTCTGTATCTTATATAAAAGAATATATGTTTCATTATAAGTAACTTGAAAGTTTGGGCATGGGTTTGAGTAGTTTGCATTGTAGAACAAAATGTTAAAATATTGTTGAATTGTTTACCACAGGCCTTTTTATTGACCATGGTGATCTTGTATGAACCCATTGAATTATTAATTTGGGTTCTTATGTCATTTCTGCATCACTCTTAACATTCAAAGATTTGTTTCTGTAGTTTGTGAGAAATGTGATTTATCTTTTTAATCTGTTTGTACATTATTATTGTCAGGTTATGACACATTTTCTTTTGGCTTTTCATACATTAGATACTTTCGCTATTCAATAAATTTTAGTAAATGAAAAGTGTGTTCATGAAACTTTTTTAACAAAATTGAATATAGTAAAGAGGTTTTCTTAAAACTGCTCTGCAATTGTATCAAATAATCAAGTGGTTTGACTTCTCTTAATTCAGTAAACATGTCACTGGTCTCATGTACATGTATTCATGCCTATAAAATTTTCCCTCACGTTCTGTTGCAGCCATATTTTATTTTTCCCACCGCACATTAATCTACAATTCATATCCTATATTATTGCCGCACAAATTGGGTCGATAGTAACTTCAGAATGTAATAATAAAAAAATCAACTAAAGGGCATCTATTTTGCCCTTTTTACAAGATGTACGGTAAGCCTTTGGTGTCTCCAGATAGCGTCTGTAAAAAATTCAGCTTAAAATACCCATAAGATTATATATTATAGAATACAGAAGATGCTTGTTTTGGTGTCTTGAGGATAGTATAGCTGTTTTTGCAGCCTGTGGCTTTAAATGCAAATTAGTTGGTTCTCTCTGCCCACTATTTCCACATGCGTGTTTGCTTCTGCTGTGTTATGTTAGATGAACAGCACTTGGTGATCGAGACAGACACGGATCAAGTTGATATACAGCTCATTAGTCAAAAATAACAGGTACTTTTTTCTTTTCTTTTTTTTTTTAATGCAAAAAATTATTTGTGGTGGAGTCTATTAAACCTTACTCAAACAATTAGTCACACACAAATGCACGTTTAATGACACCATGCGGCTATGGTGATTATAGCGGTTGTGAATTACATAGCGCACTTCTGTTACATTGCAGTAGGCCTTAGAATCACTGGCAAATACTTGTGTTTTTATCGCTCCAATATGACTGGACACTACTACACAGTTCTGTCCAAAAGATGATTTTGCATCATAGGTGTACTTTAATATTTAAAAGTTGCTGTAAGACATTTTAGTTGAGGAGTATCTCATTTCACTAGATTCTTGTGTAGTAATTTTGATTTGTAATATCAATATACGTATATGTACTATACTAGGGAACACCATGATATTGCAGCCCAAACCATCACTGATTCACCCCCATGCTTCTCATGGGCAATCAACAGTCTGGCTAGTATGCTTCTTTGGGACTTTTCCATTCCATAACTCCCGGAACTAATTATAGGCCTATTTCAAATCTACCATTTATGCCTAAAATACTAGAAAAAGTTGTTTCTGCCCAATTATGCTCCATTCTGCAGATGAACAATGTTTGAAGTGTTTCAGGCCTCATCACAGTACATAAACCGCGTTAGTGAAATAACCAACGATAACAATAACCAACAATTAGAAGACACGGGATCAGCTTTCACTGCTATGCAGATGATGCTCAGTTATATATTTGATGAGACTATCTAAGCTAACTGGGTGTATTAAAGATATAAAAGACTGGATGACCAACAATTTTCTTCTCTTAAATTCAGAAAAAAATGAATTATTACTTCTTGGGCCTAAATCCTGTACACAGCAGATCTCACAACTCGACCTGCAATTACAGGGAATGTTAGTATTAGCTCTACTGTAAAAGATCTGGGTGTTGTATTAGACAGCAATTTAACTTTTGAAAATCATATCTCCCATGTCACAAAAACTGCCTTCTTTTATCTGAGAAATATTGCTTAGTTATGAGGTATGCTGTCTATCTCAGATGCAGCAAAGCTAGTTCATGCTTTTATGACTTCTAGGCTTGATTACTTTAATGCTCTGTTCGCTGGCTGTTTCCAGCATCCTCTATAAATAAACTTCAGTTTGTGCAAAATGCAGCTTCCAGAGTTCTTACCAGGTCTAGAAAATATGACCATATCACCCAATTTTATCCTCCTTACACTGGCTGTCTGTTACATTCAGTGTTGATTATAAAATATTTCTTTCCTATAAAGCTTTAAATAATCTAGCCATGAAAATGAAAATTAATGACATCTGCAATTTAAGACAACTGAATTCTTCAAGGCAGACTTTTTTATAGACTAACTACAAACTTCAATTTTTTTTTGTGTTCTGAATTCCTAAACTGCAGATATTGGGTTTGTAAAAATACAGTTTCAACTTTTCAAGATAAAGAAATTCAGAACATCAAATTCCTTATCCTAAAATTCAGAACCTGAAATTCAGATCGTGAAATTCAGATTCAGCAGAAAGTAGGTCAGGGGTCATCAACAGGGAAGAGTAGACGATCACCAAAAAGTCAAACTAAGATTCACTCACCTCTAGTAAATGCTCTAATCTAATAAATCTAAACATATGTAAACATCTGTAACATATAGCCTAATGTAGGGGTGACACGGTGGCGCAGTAGGTAGTGCTGTCGCCTCACAGCAAGAAGGTCACTGGTTCGAGCCTCGGCTGGGTCAGTTGGCATTTCTGTGTGGAGTTTACATGTTCTCCCCGTGTTCGCGTGGGTTTCCTCCGGGTGCTCTGGTTTCCCCCACAGTCCAAAGATATGCGGTACAGGTGAATTGGGTAAGCTAAATTGTCCGTAGTGTATGTGTGTGAATAAGAATGCATGGATGTTTCCCAGAGATGGGTTGTGGCTGGAAGGGCATCCGCTGCGTAATACAAAATGCTGGATAAGTTGGTTAATTCCGCTGTAGCAACCCCGGATTAATAAAGGGACTAAGTCGAAAAGAGAATAAATGAATGAATAGCCTAATGTAAAATTAAACTCATGTGACCCTATTCTACTAAACTCTCACCTGCAGTTCTCCACGATGAACGTTCAGCATTCTCCAGCCTCCAGCACCTAGACTACAGCTCCAAACAAGAAGTTTGGCCAAAAGAAAAATGGTCATGCCCAACAGAGCCTGGTACCTTTCGAGGTTTTTTTCCCCTTCATTTTCGCCAATAGGTGAAGTTTTTTTTCCTCGCTACCGGCTTGCGCGGATTGGGTCTTGTGGAGCTGTGCATCAATGGATTTGCTCTTCAGTGTTTGACCTTTCAGCAATAATATTTAAACCACACTGAACTCAACTAAACTAAACTTAAACTTCAAGTCTGGACTTTACTAAAAGTTCTATGTTAACAATCTACATTGTTAAAGCACTACAGAAATAAACATGAATCAAATTGAATGGATGTGGGAAAGAGAAGGTGGGCTCTTTAGAGAACAATCCACATTGTCCACAACCCAAGATTTTCACTGCTGGCTCCATTGAAACCAACGTTTGGTATTGGCACTAGTGACCAACGGTTTGGCTATAGCAGCCCGGCTATGTATATTGACCCTGTTAAGCTCCCAAAGAACAGTTTTGGTGGAAACAGGAGTTGATGTACATATTTAATTCTGCAGTGATTTGGGCAGCTGTGTTTTTTTGGATAAAATCCTGGTTAGCTTCTCGACATCACTTTCAGACAGCTTCATTTTGCATCCACTGTTACTCCTGTTGGATGTTTCTGACTCAATCGATTGAATGACTCACTGTTGCATTTTCCTGATCTAAGACCTTCTGTTTTACCTCAGACTGCCGTTCAGTGTTGCATTCATGTTTCACTATAGCTTCTGCTGCAGTTGAAACAGTTTCATGGTTTTTATGCTTATCACTGCTCACAATATGCAAACACTGTTGGTCAGTATGGCAGAAAACCTCTAGAATCGTCTCTTGTTGTTATCATTTGCTTTGGCATCAGTTACTTTTTGACAATATGATTTCACACACACCAGACAAGACTTGGCAGCTTTGTGTTTTTTTCCAGGACAGATGTCACAATAATATCACATTTCACATTTCCAGGTTCAGCAAGAACAACAGCTGTTAGCTTGAGCTCCCTCGGTTTCTCAAACATTCAGACAACAGGGTGTTTTTATCTACAGTAGGATTGGAATAAAGGTCTGTCTACACTGAGGACAGTGGTAGGCTCTCATCTTAACCTGTTGATACCATGTCTGTAGTTAATGCACACTGTAAAAATGGTCATGATTTTAATGTTAAAACTGTGATTCAGTAAAAATCTTAACAGTATATCTTCTTTATATGCAGTTAATAACTGTAAATTTGCTTTTCCAGAATTCCCTACACAGCACTTTACTTATGATTTTTTTTATTACTGTTGTTCTTTTAAAGTTTTTCCCCCTCATCAGGTATATACATTACAGTTTTTTTTTTGTTACATCTTGATAAATAATGTTCATTGCATTATGTTAGTGTTCTGTGTTACTATGATGTTTTGCAGTTGTGTGAATGACACTGAGCACCTTCTATTTTTCCAACGCTATATTTCTCTGCTTGTGAAAAGCTCATAGTGATGACCATTGGTTGATTATCTGACTAGGTGCAGTTGCAAGCTGCATCCTTTTAATGCGTACCCTAACCCTACCCCTCACAGTGACGTCACTAGCTCTATTGAGTGCTTTGTGTCTCACGTTGCAGTCCGAGATATGCAGTCTCAGCTTGCAAATCCAAATCTGCATCCACTGGAGAATTTTTGTCTTGTGTAACAAAGGTACAATGTGTAGATTTTAGTACTTCAAAACATTGGTGTATAAACACTGTGCATTAATGAATAAAAATGGTAGTTTACTGTATTAAAAAAAAGTTTTAATAGTTTCTACTATATTTTTAACAGTAAAATTCTGAAGTTCAATTAAGATGACACATTTGAAGTTCAATTAAGATGACTCAGAACAATTAAGATGTTGAGACTCTTTCTCATTACTTGTCAGTTACCTTTTCTAATCTAAAGCTTATAACACCAAAATCATATTGTAAACAACAACAAAGAAACCTCCCGAAGACCCAGACAATGGACAGAAAAACTGCCTCAGCTTTAACGGCTTCATCTGTTTCTCTGCATGAACGCAATAATTTCACTCGTCAATCTGAAAAGTATCATTTTTAAATGTCCACTAGATGTCAGTCTCACACAGAAACTAGTGAGAAAAAAATACAAGTTGCTTGAAAAGTAAAAAGTACAGAAAGGAAATGAATAGAACAGGAAAGTCAGCTATTAAAATAATCTGCAAGTGTATATCATTTGTTTTATTGTCAAAATATTAATCTGTATGTGTTTTTTTATATATATATTTTTGAGAATTACTAAATCCAGTTCCTAAAATAATAATAACGATAATAATAGTAACAATATGTTTGACATTTGGTTCCTTTGATAAACATCAAAATATATAAGAATATGGTTTTGCTATTACTACCCTTGATTTTCTACATTTGAAGAGAAAATCTGCACATCACCATTTTGAAGCTGCCATTTTCAGCCAGGGGCTTTTAGATTTAACATTTCTGTATATAGCAATGGCTGTCAACAAGCAGCCCATGAATCACTAAGGGGCATCAGCAAGTTACACTAAGCTCTAAAATATGTAATAATATAAATTCTGCAGAAATAACATATTAATAAATACAGATAAATGAAAAACCATTTAACAGTAAACAGCTTTGTCAATTTACTTTTTTAACAGACATGTCTCTGTTGATGGCCTTAAGACCTAGCATCATTAATAATTACAAATACAGCTCTGATCACTTATATTTGAAATAACATTAAATGTTGTGCAAAACAACGATTGCTTAAAAAGAGTGCCACACACTACACACTCAAATGTTTTTATTTTTTTTTCCACTGAATTCACAGGGACATTTTCTGGTCACACGGTGCACAGCATAAACATACAGTGTTTGAAATTTGAGAACATATTAAATAATTTTTCAAAGTCACATGATTATGCTAGCAGATCACAGGTCTATTTTTTGCAGCTTTAGTAAGCAGAAGATAAAAAAGGAAAAATCTCACCAGAAGTCAGTTGTGTCATTATTTAGCTAAAGTTAGTTCAATGTTCAGTTTAATAACTGGAAATACCAATAGTACCAGGATACAGAATTGGATTTGCAAGCTGGCACTGCATATCTCAGATTTGCAGTGTCAGACACAATGCACTTAATTGAGCTAGTGATGTCACTAGTTAGGGGTGGGGTTAGGTGTGTGCATTGAAATATATTGCAATAAGTATTCGCAATGAAATATTGCAAAGTTCCTCAATTATGAAAAAGGTTTCCAACAATTAGCAACTCTAAAAAAAGACAATAATTGCATTATTCTTTTAAAATCACTTCAGTGTTGGTTTCAGTTGAATTCAGCTATTAGCAGCTCTACTGACAAGTGTTATTATTCATCCCCACAGTCCAATGGTGACTCATAAGAGCCTAAGTTCTTTAAAAAATTGGTTTCTGCTGAAGTACTACAATTAAAATGGTCATGAATGCATAAGAATGTCAGATAATCATTCATTACAAATCCCAGTCAGTAATGATTATGAGCTATAGCTAGAAACTGGACAGGAAAAGCATGAAAATCGGGTGTCAGAAAGAAGTCAACAGAAAACTGATCTGAAACAGCCACCGAGACAAAGGTCAGACTGGGGTTGGGAAGCAGAAAAGATCCTGGCCAAAGGCAGGCTCAATGTCAAGAGCAGAGTACAGGTTAAAACCCCAGACAGTCCAAAGAAAGCAAACGACACCAGCGGTGAAATCCAGCTCCACGAATGAGGCTGTAGCAATGCCAGTAGAGAAGTTGAAGGATGAGTAGAATGCGACACAGATCATCTTTTTAGCACAGCAAATCTTTTGCAAGGAAAATTATTTGATTATCAATCAGCTAGCCTGTAATTTTTTCTCAATTGAAAGGCAATAAAACAGTTGAGGCATTTTTGTCATAATAATTCAATTAATGCTAAAATTTGCATAATGTAAACAATTGGAAGACCACAGATGCTTGTCATTCATTCATTTTCTTTTCTGCATTGTCCTTTTATTAATCTGGGGTCGCCACAGCTGAATGAACCGCCAACTTATTCAGCATTTGTTTTACGCACTGGATGCCCTTCCAGCTGCAACCCATCACTAGGAAACATCCATACACACTCATTCACACAGATACACTACAGGCAATTTAGCTTGTCCATGACACCCTCAGTTGTTTGTCGTTAATTGTAATAAATAAACATTCATTCATTAATTTTCCTTAGGCTTATCCATTCATTCATTTTATTTTCAGCTTAGTCCATTTATTAATCTGGGGTCGCCACAGCAGAATGAACCACCAATGTATCCAGCACATGTTTTATGCAGCGGATGCCCATCTGCAACCGATCACTGGGAAACACACATACATTCTTGCACACTCACATACACTATGGGCAATTTAGCTTATTCAATTCACCTATACCACATGTCTTTGGACTGTGGGGGTAACCAGAGCACCTGGAGGAAACCTACGCGAACACGGGGAGAAAATGCCAACTCCAAAAATGCCCACTGACCCAGCCAGGGCGCAAACCAGCAACCTTCTTGCTGTGAGGTGATTGTGCAACCCACTTTGCTACCTTGCTGCTCTTTCCTTAGGCTTAGTTCCTTATTTATCAGAGGTTGCCACCATCCGCCAAATACACTGTAAAAAATCTTATGTGCTATTTACTTAAAAAAATAATCTGTGCGTTAGTGTTACCACTTTTTTTTAAAAGTAGTTTTCAAGACTTGATTTCTCAAGCAAATCAACCACTATTTACTCACATTTGTTAATGAAAATTACTCATTCATAAAATGTAATATATATAATTTATAATGAAATTAATACCCAATGCATTTTTGCCAAAAATCATTTGATTACATGTTCCACTGAAAACAAAATGGTTCACACAAATTGTTAAACAAATCTTTTTAAACATTACAGCAACATTAAGCTCTAAAAAAGGTTCTTTATCCATGTCATGGAAAAAAAAAAGTTGTCAACTTTCTTTTGTAGGAATAGTCACATTTTAGACAGAATTTGCAAAACAGTATTGCATAACATATAAACCAATCTTAAAATCTCAAAAAATTAGCGACAGAATCAATCAATGCAGTGAAATATCCCCAAAAGGTTGTAGCAGTGAATTTGTGTCAGAAACTTATATATAACTATAAGTTAAATATAAGTTTGTTTTTTGGTTGATTTTAATTTGGGGAATATTTGTATAAATTCAGTTCAGCAATTCTAGATTTTCCAAGCCAGTCAGGACTCCACTATGCAGAAGTCCTCATGGTTGGTTATCCCTCTGGCAGACAGCATAATAAATATTAAGTTTATTATTATGAAATTATGCAATTGTAAATTTCAAATGCTGAAGGTTTACTAAAACACATTAAGGAAATACATTAAGGAAATAAACCATTTCTTTGTATCTCTGTGAATAGTAATTCTATTAAATGTTTGAGTAGATGTTGCTGACTGACACTATAACACAAGCACACAAGTATTTTGACTTATAATGGACAGGGTGTTTTTGAAATGTATACTATTGTACAAAGAAATAAGTTTATAAAAACAAACCATGTTTATACAAGGATTAGTGCATTCAACAATGTAGCGTTTGAGCTATATTTTTGATAAAAATGCTAAAACATAAAACGCAGTTTTGTGAAAAATATAAATATCTGAAACGGTTTAAGACACTCTCAGATGAGCTCTTCCTCTTTTTCATACAAATAGACCAGCAACAGAGGATGACATCTCTCGTCCCGTCCCTGATTTAAGGTCTGATGTAACAAAAGTGTAGAAAATAGTAATATTGCCTATAATAATAATAATAATAATAATACACAAATAACATTATAAAAAATACCTGCTGTATGACACCCATTCTCTTTATCAAAGTCTGCCTGAGTAAACCACTCCTCTTTTGTGGTAAAATACAGTGAACATTTTCTTTGTTAATGTGAAAAATTAAGTAAACAAATATTAGTATTTATATACAGTATCATATATAAACACAGTTAATGTAGGCTTTTAATTTACATTAAATCATTAATGCTGTAAAAGGAACCTTATGAAATGGAAAAACATTAGCTGTGCATAAACCCCATTGAATAGCTATAGCTAACATACTAGCTAGGTTTACCACTTAACAAGATCACTGTTGTTCGTCCACCCTGCTTAAATGTTGCCTGATCATTACTGTTAAATCTTACAATGCAAATAATTTGTTCCATTTCAATATATAATTCAGAATGAACATAGAATCAAATCATTTTCAAATAGGAATGAGTGATTAAAAATACCTGTCTTTCCCTATATATATATATATATACACACATACACACACACATATATATATATACACACACATACACACACACACACACACACATATATATATATATTGTATGGCAAAAACTAAGCTCCCAAACTAGCTTGAACAGCATGTGTCTTTTGTTAGTATTTTTGATAGTATTTATATCACTACTAAATTTTGTTGTCTGTGGTCACCATCATTGTTTCCTATTACACTAGAACTTTTGTCCACCGCTATTAGAGTTAGAGTTAGAGTTACAAAATAACAGTATAAAATGATAAAATATTAAATTATAATAATTGTACAGAGCTTAAATGTAAAATAAAGTTACCTGAGAGAAAGTGAGTGGGAGAGAGACAAAGACCAGAGAGTAGGCCTCAAAGAGAGTCTAATATATGTAGTAAGAGAAAATTTTAGAGCAGGCATGTCCAAACTCGGTCCTGGAGGGTTGGTGTCCAGCAGATTTTAGCTCCAACTTGCCTCAACACACCTGCAAGGATAATTCTAGAAAGCCTAGTAAGAGCTTAATTAGATAGCCCAGGTGTGTCTGATTGGGGTTGGAACTAAACTTTGCAGGACACCGGCCCTCCAGGACAGAGTTTGGACATCCCTGCTCTAGAGCATGAGAGGTGCAGAGCAGAAAAAGTGCAGCAAAAGATCCCAGAGCAAAGTTATTTTGAATCTTTCTTGACCATGTGAGCAGAGCCTAAATACTGAGACATACAAACTGACCAATCAACATGTGACCACATAGTTCTCCACACAAATCAAAACCAGCCCCTGATCTTATCAGTATCTGTCTTTGGAGTCTGTATGGAGCTTCTCAGTGAAAACTGATGTTTTGCCATATAAACAAATGCATATAATAATTTGCAATTACAGCAAATGACATTCTTTTAGATTCTCATCTAAAAACGTAAAGGAGCTCTCAAAGTAGTCTGCGTAAGCTTAATGTTACCTCTGTGACGTGTGTGGTCTTTCTATGTAAACTTTTCAGTGTTTACATGCTGACTCATGGGTTATTTGCCTTAGTTGCAAGGAAGACATCCGACGTCAAGGCTGGACAGAATACTCAGAACAAGAGCTGTTCAATCAGAAAGTTTATTAACAGTTTAGCAAAAACAAAAGCAGCTACCGTGCATCGGTTGTCAGACGGGAACAGGGTGAGGAGAGAACCACAGTAGCAGAGCAGGTGCTGGAGCTGGCGAGTGAGGAGGTAGAGGTGGATTTAAAACAGTGAGGTGACTACACAGATCACAGGTAATACATCAAACAATGAAGGTGACTCGGTGGGCAAACTCCATCCTGGAGGACTGGTGTCCTGCAAAGTTTCGCTTCAAACCTAAAACACCTGTGTGTAGTTTTCTAGTGATCTTGGAGAGACTGATTAGTGTGTTCAGGTGTGTTTGATTAGTGTTGGAGAAAAACTCTGCAGGGACACCAGCCCTCGAGGATCAAGTTTGCCCATCTCTGCTTTAGACCAGGGGTGACCAAGCCTGCTCCTGGAGATCTACCGTCCTGCAGATTTCAGTTCCAACCCATATCACACCTGTTTGTAATTATGAAGTTCTGTTCAGGTCCTGATTAATTGGTTCAGGTGTGTTTGATTAGGGTTGGAGCTGAACTTAGCAGGAAGGTAGATCTCCAGGAGTAGGGTTGAGCACCCTTGCTTTGGACTAACAATCTGGAATAGCTATGTTGAGATGAACAACACAGAGTGCGTAGACTCAAAATCACAATAATCTGCCAATCAGCCTCAATAAAGGCCAAGTATATGCAAAGGAGAGAATCAGATTAAAAGAGCAACAGGTGGGTAATGCATGTGCGCCAGAGCTGATTGTAAGAGGCAACAGCTGAAACAGAAGATCATGACAGAGAAGCCCAGATCAAACCTGACCCATGACATCCAGAGCTCGTTTGGCAGATTTTTAACCTGTGATTTAATAAACATTGTAGGATTTATGGAAATATGCCTAATTTAGAGAAAGAGACACAAGACTGAGAAGCACCACACCCAGCTGAGAAAAGACAATGGGACCTACGTTTCACCCAAATACTCACACCCTTCTCTCCCCTTCATTTACATGTGAAGCATCTCACCCCCTCTTCCCTGAGCTCACACAAAATGATCATCTCAAAGTATGAACTGTTCTATATCCATGCAAGTGACTATATCTATCATGTTTGATATCATTTGAAATGTCTCAGTGCGACTGGTACAATGGTCTCATTCCCTCAGAAATAGCGATAACCAAATAATAATTATATGACTTCAGGTATCTTTTGCACCACTGCTAAGGGTGTGACCAGGGGGTTCAGGAACCCTCACTGAATGTAAATGCCCTATTGTTATCCAACACACACCCACACATCTCTTGGTTTTGTGACTAATTAAGGAACAGCTTCCAGCTGGCCAGGGCTTTTTGTAACCAAATTGGCTCGTAGCTTTAGAGGCTTTCCAGAGCTTCACGCTATGTATATGTAGAATCAGGTATGCATCTTTTGATCTTGGATCTATCTTTGAGAATTTGATGTTTTGTATTGATCGTTTATGAATTGACTGAATGAATTGGCATAATACACATTTACCTGACTAATAAATTGTTATATTTTAACGTAATCTTGTTACTCTGAAATTATTACTCAGATAAGTCAAGAATGTACTAGGTTCCATGATAGACGAAACATAACACATGTTAAATGGAGATCCTAGAAGTTCCAACTTGTTGTTTGACTTTTAATTATGTATTCGTCGCAATTTACTGTGGGGATCCAGGGTTAATGCAACAAGATGAATGATCACATCTTGATTGGTACTGGAATTTTGACCTCTGGTTAAATACTTATTTAACTAAGTTGTACACAGGTGATTGTAAGAATTAAATGAGATTACTATTTAAATAATGACATCGTCTGTCTATCAAATAGTATTGATCATTAACCTCTAATTATTTGATCAAACTAGTGAGCTTATAATGCATTACAGCCGGCGTAATGTAACATAGGTTCACAACAAAAGAGTTTAATAAAAGTAAAGTACTAGTGGGGCTAGGGATAATTTCATAAAAGAATAATTATTTAAGTGGTACTAGCAATTGACCGCTGATTATTGTTTCGATAATAATGAAGTTGTACATAGTATGAGTATAGTACTAATGGGGCTAGGGATAATTTCATAAAATAATTAAATATCTTTAAGTGGTACTAGCAAATTGACCGCTGATTAATGTTTCAATCATAACTAAGTTGTACGTGGTTATTTTAATCACGGAAAATTAGGGCTATAGGCTACTGATTTAACCCCTGGTTATCGTTTGGAGAATTAATTAAGTTGTACCTAGGAAAAATCGGTAGGAGTTTAGGATTGTTCTAATATATATCAAAATCTCTTAAAGCTGTTAAATTAATAAAGTAATATTAAACTATAAAATGGAGTCAGATAAAACGAGGATAAACGTATTAACATTCTAGAACCATCTTATATCAAAATTGGAGTCAGATATGAGTTAAACTTGAAATAAATCAACATTGTGCCCTGGAAAGATAGAACATGCAATTGAGCCTTCATCCAGCAGTAGACACCGCCGTTGGACTATTGGCTGGACCTAACAACATTCAAGAGTGAACATTAAAATATCAGCCACATCAGATTACATCATGCGATTTCCCTCTCAGTCTCACATCCAGGGCTTAATAATGACAAAAAAATATATAATTCTATCCGGTTCACTCCGAGCAGAATTGATATTTTAACAATTCTGTTCTTGTTCTCCTTATTGCACAATACATTTCGAAAATGGTTTTCTAGAAAAAAAATACTGGTTAACATGGTGCAAAAATATTAGATTAATGGATAATTTGTATGTGCCTTTAAAATAACAAATTTGACATTATGTTTTTGAATGTTGAAACTAGGGATGCTAATGATTACTCTGATCGATTGATTATCAAGAAACATTTTAGACTTTATTGGTAGACCTTACTGATGACCTATTAAGCATGGAAATCTAAAGGATAATGCTGCAGTCACATTAGAGTTTAAGCATGCGAAATTCTGTCGTACGGTCTGTGGAAAGGGGCGGGATTAAACAAGATGATTAGACATTTAAAAAGCAACGATTGGTTCCTATAATAAATTTCTGTCCAGAGAGGTCATTATTTTGATCTTTGATTGGTTTTATGCAATCACGTGTTGTGATTTCGCAAGACAGAGTTGCACTTGTCGCACGAGCTTGCATTTCTGGTCTGACACATTCATGTTTTAAACAATTTTATCTTTACAGACTGGTATAAATATGCAGACTGTCGTTTTAAAAATCATGCATCTCTGTTCTTACGAGTTTCTGAGTTCACTGATCCTTCAGACTGAGTTAGTTCTTCTTAGGCAATCTGGAAAAACATTCAGTGTAGCGGAGAGTTTGTAAAGGCTGTCCTCTCATTTAAACAACTTGATTTAACAAATTTAGTTAAAACTGACCAGGGCAATGGATGTTTTAGATTTCAATATTTCACTTAAAATATATTTTAGTGCTGTCAAAATTGGCGCATTAACCCATGCGATTAATTAGAAATATTTAACGCGTAAAAAAAAATTACGCAGTTAACGCAGTTGCAGTTTTTGTATTTCCTGTTGTGGCCAACGTGAGTTCAATGTGCAAAGAAATATGGATAACACCAAGGAAGGACTTTTAGAAGGAAAGTTTGAGTATAAAACAATCATTGTTGCAACACCAGAAGAACATGAAGTTCTGCTGGAAGAGTGTTGTTTTAGTGGAGTTTGATACCGCATGCTGAATGGAAAGAAAAACCTCTGCATTTCATGACTCGGTTGGCCCTTTAAGGTTAACAGAATTCGCTGTTTACATGGTAGACTCTTAATCAGAGTATTAATTAATTAATTATTATCTCAATCATATTAAAATCGGAGTATTGGTGTCTATGTTAAAGTACTCAATGAAAATGCCAGATGATGTCGCAATCTGTTCATGACAGCACATTCCATGCACCCTCAAATGCTTTATTCCCCCATAAACAACTTTTGTAAAGCATCTGCTTCACGTTGTTGTTCAGAATCCTTGTGAAATATAGCCATGCTTTAGAACGCTTAGTTTAAGCAAATTTGATGGATGCAGTATGTGTTGATGGATCTGAAAGAAGTCGCTCGCACGCTGTACTGCGTGTATTGTGTGTGTGTGTGCATTTCCTAGCAACAAAAACAAACACCTAACATCGCCGACAGTGTCTGTATCCCTCAAAGTTGTTCTAAGTTGTATCCTTCAAAGAATTCTATAGTCTTTGGTGTGACACAACGCGTACCTGTGCGTGCCTCTGATGTACCCCTTGATGCTTCTTACATCCTTGTCACAGCACCACTGGCACCAAAATTAATATCCTTATACGGTGTTTCTCCTTGTGAGAGACTGTTTTCACTCTCAGGTCGCATCATTCAAAAGTAAATTGCCACCTTGTCCCCTGTTAATGTCAACAGGACTGTTTTAGCAACTGGCTGAATGTAAAGGACTAAGCTAAATTATTTCTAGTTTTTTCTACTTTTAATATACTTGCTACTTTCTTAATACTCAGCAATTTAACTTTACAATTAATACAATTGTTTGTATTCAATACATAATTATTATGAATTTCCATATTTGCAATGCCTGTGTTTTGGAATTTTTTTGCAGTCCACTTAGAATCCAACATAGAAATTAGTTTTGATTTTATTAGGATAGATTTTTTTGAAGTTCAAATGATGCTTACATGCCTGTGTTTTTATTTCTGTAATAAATATGGCGATAAATAAGTATCGATGGCAACAAACATCTTGCAAACGAGCTGAGTATATTCTACTGTAGATTTGACACCTCCGACCAGACACCCCACACCCTACCCCACATCCAGCCATCCCACTCCACCCCCACCCCTCTTCCCTCACTTCAGATCAGTGTAGATAATGTGCGTCAGTTCTTCAGTAAACAGAAGAGAAGGAAAGCACCAGGCCCAGACGGTGTCTCAACAGCCTGTCTGAGAACCTGCGCTGATCAGCTGGCTCCCATTTTCTCACAGATCTTCAACAGATCACTGGAACAGCACATAGTTCCATCCTGCTTCAAACTCTCCACCATCATCCCAATCCAGAAGAAGCAAAAGATCACCGGACTCAACGACTACAGACCTGTTGCCTTCTGTGGCCATGAAGTCATTTGAAAGACTGGTGCTAGCATATCTAAAGGACATCACTGGACCTTTGAGCCTTTGCCTATAGAGCAAACTGGTCTGTGGATGATGCAGTCAACATGGGACTGCATTATACCTACAACATCTGGACAAACCAGGGAACTGCGAAAGGATTGAACTGTTACCGTCTGGTTGGCGCTACAGAGCACTGAGCACAAAAACAGCCAGACACAGAAAAAGTTTCTTTCCTCAGGCCATCTACCTCATGAACAGTTAAATATTTTCCTATTGTGTAATAAACGTGCAATACTTTCTCATAATCACTTGTACACAGCACCTTATAACAATATACAATGCTATACTTCTCCTTACGCATTTGTACACATCACCTTATAACCTGCATATTTATAACAAATCTGTACATACATTTCAACACCCAGATCTTTTTGGACTGACTGCATCTGTTTAATGTCTATCATCTTTTTTCATATCTATTTTGTGCTGTCACTTTATGTACACTGGAAGCTTCTGTAGCCAAAGCAAATTCCTTGTGTGCAAAGCACAAAAACTGATTCTGAGTCTGATACTGATATGTGACATATGGAGATGGCTTTGATCAAAGTTAGATCACTGTCTCTTAACAGTGCTTTCCTTAAGCCTTCACTTTTGATATCACTTACTATCCACAGATTAGCTCGTCTGTCAAATCACCAAAATGGCATGCTTTTGCTTTGATCATTAAATCGCTAAAACATGACTGCATACTTTCACTGTTTCTGGTTTCTAAAGTGAAACTTGTGTCTCTCCATAGATTTGTTTTACTGTGGGTTTCATATTTCATAAAGCTTCCTTTTCAGACATTCAGGATTATCTTTATATTCAGTGGGAGTTAAAACAGCACCATCCTCACCTGCACCTTCACTGCGTAGACAAACAAACGCTCTCGGTTTATGGCCTCCGGTCCTGTGAGATTGAGGAAGATATGGGCCCTTGTCTTGGCAGGCTTATCGTGGTATGCTGCCGTGATGAAAATATCATACTTCTGCTCGAAGATTTGAGTTTTTAGCAACCTTTCCCTCGAAAGAGTGCAGGTCAGGGCTCCGAAAGCAATCCGCTAGTTACATACTATGCAGCCATGATAGAGAAAGAACACTATGAGCAATCTAGGCTTCTATCAAAATGGTTTAAACTGAAAAATTCATGCTATCTTCTGACACCATGTTGTAAACTGTTCCTCTGAAGAATTGACACTCACCTGTCTTTATGTGAATTTATATTAACAGTGCACTTGTTAACTGGAAAATGCTATATCATACGACCTCGTGGTACGTTTCTCATGCATATCTAATGTGGAAGCATGCATTCTTAAAGGAGCCAACCCATTAAAGTGCAACACTTTATAACACATACATTTGTATATTTGTAATTTGTAAACTTTGTATTTCTAAACAGATCTTCTATCACAATGATCTACAGTATTAAAGAAATTGAACTGCAGAATGCAGAGGAAACAATGCAGAAAATAATCAAAATACAATCGCAATTGGAAAGCAAACAAATCTGAAAAAACTATGAATGAATGCAAAACCTAGTTCGATCATAGTGAAATTGTTAGGCATGGGTAAAAAAGGAAATCTTCATGGGAGAACAAAAATTTCTTCTATCATGATTAACCTCCCGTGGTTCTCCAGAAGGAAATATTTCTCGCATGTGAAAAAAGTACTTAAAGACAAAGAAATCTGATTCCAGACTCCATATTCACCAAGACTATGTGTGTACTAGGAGATGGGGTCCACACCTATCATAAAGCTGAAGAAGCCTATATATACATGGTGAAAAAAGGGTTAAGTGTGAAAAAATAATTAGTGGAGCAACTCGAGCACATCTTGTGGTGGTCTTTCTTGCATCAAAAGACAAGAAAAAAAAAACTTCAAACAAATCGACATCCACAACAAATAAATCCTTGAACTGAAACATTTATATGGACTGTAAACCTTTAGATCATTTCTGATCTTCTCTTTTTTATTGCTCAATGACATTGGACACGGAGTTATGTTTTCTATCTCATGTAAATACAGTAAACTGGGGGGCCCTGCTCATCACTATGGAAAAAAAGGTCTCCCCCCAAACTAGATGTCACCAGCCTGTTGCAGGGTTGTTTTTTTTGAGACCCCTATCATGGAAGCTCAATATGTTTTTCAGGTTCTTACAATGTTTATAGTTTTGTATATCATTCTCCATGGTTTTTGTCTTTTTTACTCTAGAGATATTAAAACATTAAAGCAACATAAATAAAGAGTCAAGAATAATTCGTTATTTTATTTAATATTTAAGTTCCACCAAGTAGTAAAAATATTTTTCTAAATAAATTTCAGATCATAGCTTCTGAAACACAGAGTATTCTGATCTTTGGGGGTGATTTAAACATACACCTACAACCTGACTAAGACTCCACAAATAAGAAAATAACTTCTCCCAAACCCTTTCTTTGGAAAATTAATGCATTGATGAATGATATTGGCAAAATTGATATATAGAGATAATTACACTCACTGGCCCCTTTTGCCTTCAGAACGGTCTTAATCCTTTGTGGCATAATTTCAACAAGGTACTGGAAAATTCCTTAGTGATTTTGGTCCATATTGACAAGATAGCATCACGCAGTTGCTGCAGATCCTGCACACCCATGATGCGAATCTCCCGTTCCACCACATCCCAAAAGGACTCGTTTGGATTGAGCTCTGGTGACTGTGGAGGCCATTTAAAGGTGCAGTAGGTGATCTGCCTAAATGTTAACTGGTTAGCATAATATCTTTTAAATAAAATCCCTCCTCTGCCATCCAAAGCAACGACTACTGAAATCCCTAACGCGCACATTAAAGATGACAGAGACCCACTAGATCAGGGGTGTAATCCAAACTTGGCAAAGGCCTCGCTGTTGTGAATAAAGTCAGCGGTTGTACATACACATTTTTATGTATTTATTGGAGAAAATTTAACAAAAGTGTATGAACAACTGTATAATTTCTGTTACAATTCATTAACGCACATTTATCAAAATAGCAAGGTTTTACATTCCATTTTAATTTGGATCACATTTGTGTCACAGCAGGTTTTATCTCTATCAAAACATGAAATAAGGTCTCTGACCAATATAAACATAAGACAGTACAGTAGACTAGCATAGAACAATAGTCTACTTTAAAAACAATTTCATTGTCAGAAAAACTGCTAAAACAAAAAAAAAAAAGTCGACAACTGAGATGTCACACATCAATAGATGGTTTCTGATTTTGTATTATAACGTCACTTTGCATATTACTGACGTCATCACACCCAGCAGATTTTGTCACGGTTGCAGGTGCATGCGCTTCTTCTGTTCTGTTGTTGTCACGTGGGATTGTTTTGTATTTCATGTGCTTCTTGCGTTGCTGATCATGTGATCTTTTGATCAGCTGTTTTAATCAGCGGGTTCAGCTGTGCGTACTTATCACGCCTTTATATTGAACTGGACCCAACACCATATTGTCAGTTCGTTACTTCTGTGTGTGTGTGTTCATGTTGTCTCTGTGATTCATCAGATCCTAGTCGGTGTGTTTTGGTCTTTGGTCGACTTTATATATGTGTCTCTCGTGTTCGGTGCTTATGCATCGGTTGTCTGCACTTATCCGTCCTGAGTAATATAAATCACTTGCAATTGGATCCATCTGACTTGTCTGTTATTCCGCTCGTGACAGATTTTGTTTAACAGCCTATGTTTAATAATGGGTGGGGTATTTATATTTGCACTACCCTTTATATATGAATGTCAATTTAATTAGGTACTAATTAGATACGTAATGCTGTTACGAATTAAATTAAAAATGCTTAACCAAAAAGAAGTTTAACCAAAACGTAAGATAACAGGGGTTAAAAATATAATCCCTGGTGCCCCCGCTCTCTCTCTCTCTCTCTCTCTCTCTCTCTCTCTATATATATATATATATAAACCAAAACACAAACCACTGAGAATTAACAAGAAAATATGATTTATTTACAGAAAATAAGGAGCAAAATAACATTGGGAGGGGTTAAGCCAAAATAAATGACAATAAACCAAACTAACTAAATTAGAGAATACTTCCCTGGAAAATAGATAAGAAATCCATGCTCTCTGAGGTTTTAAATACAGCCGCCGCTGATCCGGCAATCACGATCTGCCGTAAGCCGCTGCACCTGCGAAATAATTTGGAAAGAGAGAGAGGGAGCGAGAGCGAGAGCAAGAGCGCGCGAGAGAGAGAGAGAGAGAGAGAGAGAGAGAAACCACACATACCCACTAGAACTACTCGTAACACCTCCCCACCAAAAAGATGCAAACAAGCAGTTTGTATCGACGCACCAAACTCAAACCTCAACTTCAGCACCATAAACTCTGGACAGCGCATCCGCAACCACATTTTGCGAACCTTTCTTATGCCGTATATCCAAATTAAATTCCTGGACTTCTAAAGACCATCGCATTAATTACTGGTTTGAATTGTGCATCCTATCCAAAAAAACAAGAGGATTATTATTATAGTGGATCAGTGTACACAAGAATTGGGAACGAACTTCCACCCAAGTAAACCTCAAAATGTTGCAATGCTAAAGCCAGTGCTAAAGCCTCCTTTTCGATTGTACTATATCTGCGTTGATATGCTGTAAATTTCTTTGAGAAATAGCACACTGGATGATCAATACCCATCTCAGAAGCAGTAGCAGAAGCATCCACTTCCAATTTAAAGGGACGCTCAAAGTCCAGTGCTGAAAGAATAGGAGAGTTACACAACAAATATTTTGCTGCTCGAAAAGCCTGATCACAAGCAGTAGACCACACAAAAACTCTCTCTGTATTAAGGAGATCAGTTAGTGGTGACACAAAGTTACGACAGAATCCTCTGTAATATCCTGACATTACCTGGCACTGGAAATTCCACAATAGACGCAAATTCTGCATCAACTGGACACATATGTCCCTGACCCACCTTTTTTTCCTAAGTACAATACTGTGGCCTTGGCAAATTCACATTTGGCTAGATTTATAGTTAGAGAGACATTAACCAGACGTGAAAACCCTTCGCGTAATGAAAACATATGCTCCACCTAGCTAGAAGAATAGATACACAATATAGTCGAGGTAAGCTTCGCATTTCTCAACACCACTTAATACGATCGTTGAAATGTTGACGGTGCGTTGCGCATCCCAAGCCATTACAGAGTACTGCATAAAATCATCAGGGGTCACAAAGGCTGAAATTTCTGATGCCCGTGATGTGAGAGAAACCTGCCAGTAACCCTTAAAGAGCCCATATGTTGGGTTGAGAACGGTTAAATTTCACTTTTTGAAGTCCCAAACAACAGGATGATATGTATGCAAGGTTAAAAAACACTTTCAATGTCTTATAATATCTATTTATTTTAACCTCATTTTCCCACCGACTCCCATATGAATCGTCTGAGCGAGTCCCCAAGCACCTCCTTTATGTGACGCTACCACGTCACATCACGCTACACAACCACATCACGTCCTTTACGTGTCAGCAGCCCAATGCCAGAACATATTGAAAAACATCATTGCAGTTGTACAACAGCGTATTGCTTTATTCTTCATCATAACAACAAACATTCAGTAATAATTAACACTTTTTGGACTATTGTAAGCCAACAAATAGTAACATTCGGCAGTAAGCTAAATGGCTACCGCTACATGCTACACGGAGCAAACACAATACAGACCACTACATTCATATTTACCTTGTTACAGTGAACAAGATGATAGTTATTTTAATCATACTTACAGGTTGCGATTCGGTTGAAGAACATGCTGGTCCAAACAAACTGGGTATTGATCCATCCTTTGACAACAATCGTGCAACAAATCCCGCATTGTAAGCGTATAGATTGGTGTAGTTCTCTTCAGAGAAATGACGTGAACACAGCACCATGTTGGGGCTATAATTCTCAGGTATTTTACCAAAAATAAACCTCAATCACTCCAGGTAAGGAAAAGAGGTTTCCAGGTAGGGAAAAGAACACAGCTTCAGAGCACAGCGTCTACGGGACATGATTTAACCGGAATGCGATACAGCGCTTGCCGACCGTCTTCCACTTTTTCTTCCTGTCTGTGGGCGGGGCCGGGGAGTTCAATTTTCCCGGGGTGTGCGTGCGCAACTAGTGGGCGGGGCTTATGTTTCGCGTTGACGTCAAGCCGAAACGGCTAAAGACTCGTTATAATAACAATTCATTTAAACAACGAGTCGACTCTTATAGTTGAATCAATCGTTTTAAACACTTTGCACTTTCAGATTTAAGCTTTAGCTGGACATTTCACTTAGAGCTGTGTAACACACTGCATGGAAGGTCATTTTCAAAAATCCATAATATGGGCTCTTTAAGAAGATCTAATTTTGTTACGAACCTGGCTGTACCGACTCAATCTATGCAGTCATCCATACGTGGCAGTGGGAATTAATCGGGCTTTGTGACTGCATTGACTTTCCGATAGTCAGTACAGAAACTAACCGACAAGTCAGTCATTGGCACTAATAAGCAAGGTGAACTCCGCGCACTCAAGCTGGGAGTCGCAAAATTATTTTGCCTCAAATACTCAACCTCAGCTTTCATCAGGTCATTCGGATTAAGACGATAAGGATGTTGTTTTATCGGTCGTGCATCACCAACATCTATATCATGTTTAAGCACAGTGGTTTGGGAAAGAATGTCATTAAAGAGAGAGCGACGATTTTCAATTAACTGAACAATGTCGCTTTTCTTTTCTGAAGATAAATAACTTAAATAAGAATCCAAGTCATTTAATATAACAGAATTCATCAAACGACCTCAGGGTACAGAGAAATCCTGATCAAACTCATCAGCTACAGAGGATGCAATTAAACGTGACTTAATGCACTTTCATTTCAGCCTGGGCCTCAGCTAGATTTATCTTCGCTTTATCAAGCGTGTTGTTCTGTAGATATAAACTTTCCAGTTCTCACCACACGCCGTCTCGTGGGTTCTTTGGCTTAGTTGCAAAGAGGGCCCACGGAGCTCAATCGGCAGGTATTAACCAGTGATTTATTAAACATACAGGGTGAACATCATTAATCAGCCACAACAGATTACCTCGTGCGACTTCTCTCTCCCTTCCTGTGTCTCGCGCGCGCCTGCGCGATCTCACTCGCGGGTCTCTGATCCCGCGATACTATTCCCGATCTTAAAGGTACAGAACATTAGTTTCACTTTAAATTTCACTCCCTACATATTACTCCCTTACCCTACAAGAAATGTCCTCATACAGTTCAGCATAAAACTGTATATATGCTTAACATCCAGAAACAATGTTACCCAAAACTGTATATATATAAAAAAACAACAACAATAAAATAAAATCTTATATTTTCAAAAGTATGTCTAACCATAAGCAACATAAATCACATAGCACCATAAGGCATCAGTATATGATAAAACCTTGCATTAACTATTAGATGTATAAAGCTGTACATCAAACAAGTACAGATAATAGACAAAAACTTAGTAAAGTGCAAAATCTTTAAAAATAATAAGGCAATCGACGTGTCCTAGAAAGTACATTCCGTGTAGACACTGGAGTATCCAGTGATTCAGAAACAACTGTCGACAGTCCCGTGTCAGGTGTTCTCTGAGTTTGAGGTGACAGTCAAGCCCTGGCCATTTTCCATAGGACTGAAAGATTGTAGGGTTTCAGGTGAGCGCGTTTGGGGCTGTGGTTGTAACTGAGGAAGTTCCAATGGAACCGGAAGTGTAGAAAGTCCTGGTGGCACAGGTGTAATGTGGGGTGGTAGGAGCCCTGACAATGTATTTAGAGTGTATGGCTGAGTAGGGGAGGGGGAGGGGGTAAGGGTATGAGTGTTCTGCATGTCACTAATGTACAGTTTCATGCGATTGTAATGAAGTATTTTTGCTTTTGCATGAGGTTTAGATACATCACGAACTTCAAAATTAACTGGGGTGGAACTACCAGAGGGGCATATGGACCGTAAAACCTCGTAAGGGCCTACCCAACGTGTATGCAGTTTATTGTGGCGGTGTGCAGGGTCATTTACTAAAACCAAGTCACCCCTGTTGTACGGAGTGTACTTTAAATGACGATCATAGTTCAGGCGTTGTTTTTCTTGAGCCTTATCTCGAAAAGCAATCGCAGAACGATATGCACATGCTAGTCTTTTACGCACTTTGTTAGCATATGCTGCCGGTGTGCCAGCTGTTGCTGAACAGGAAGCATTATTGTCTTGAAGTAGTGTGTATACAGGAACACGGGCCTCTCTGCCGTGAGCTAGAAAGAAAGGTGTTAGCCCAGTGCTAGTGTGCTTAGTGGTGTTATAAGCCCTTATTTAAAGCCCTTATATAACCTGTGGGAGATACTCGTCCCACTCTGAACCCGAATCAAAAAGACACTTGGAAAGTTCACCTTTTACGCTCAACAGCTCCATCACACTGCGCATGATAAGGGGATGTACGAAGCTTTTTGATTGATAGCAAGTTACAAAGGTGCTTTATAAGGTCAGATTCAAACTGCCTGCC
>CAIGQQ010015483.1:2258134-2322299 GCA_903798035.1 Danio albolineatus | reverse complement strand
AAGCTCAGATTTTTTTTTTACCTGGGTGGCAGCTCTACGCTTCCGTAGCATTGAACTTTGAGCATCTTACATGCAGAGATGTTATGTACACACAGCTACACTACACATCAACTAAAGTTTAAAATATCATATCAACCACTTTAAAGAAAATCTGCTTGTGTGTTACAGGTGCTGTGAGAAAGAACCATGTCTCCCATGCGGCCACTGATGATGTCATTGTTAAACGTGATACGTTGGTTCAACCTGGCAGCGGACAGGGGAAGCTCAAGGAGTTGCCCTACTCTCAGTACCTTGACTCAACAGTGAACTCTTTGAAATGTTCATTTAAAATAGTAACATTCTGTAAAACATAATTAATTCTGTTTTGTTTTGGTTTTTTTTTAAATTATTTTTCATGTAGTAAAATGCTTTTTTGAAGTAAAACAAGTTAAAGGTACAATTTTTTGTTGTGTTTTTTGTTCTGCTCAGTGTATACATTATACAACTTTGAAAATAGTTAATTAAATATATTTACACTATATAATGAACCATTTTTATAATTTTATTGTGTTTGGCTAAAAGGGTTAAATGTAGAGGTTTTAAATATGCATGCTTTTATTGACCAATGTTCTATCTTTGATATTTTTAGTTTGCCCAGATTAGTTTTGAATTAGGGAACTCAAGGTATCCGCACCCAATTATCTAATGAACTGGTCCGGATTGGATCCGGGCCAGATGAGCTACTCCACCAGCGGGTCCAGATCGGATCCGAACCGGATAAACAGATTTATTAGCGGATACGGGTAAGGTCTGGAGCGGGTCCGGTTCGGATCCGGAATCCTTCTCCGTTCCGGATCCGTTGCGCTGTGCAAGTGGACTCCGGTACGGACCCGTTTTGCGTATCCGTTCCGGATCATGTAATACCTCCGGCGCGGATCCGTTCCGGAGTCATTTTGCTATCTGGGAAAATACATGTGAGTCAGATGTGGGCCGGATCTGGGCTGACAATGGCTACTTTCATTTTTCAGAAAGGGTCACAAAATTACATAATAATCTATTTTACCTTAACAAATAACCATTTTAAATGTGCATATGTGCATTACCAAATATGCATTTTAAATGTGCAAATATGCATTAACAAATATTATTTGTTCATTTATTTTAGTTTGATTTTAAATATAATAATAATAATAATAATAATAACAATAATAATAATAATAATCACAATTAATTCACATGTAAAAAGTTTTCCATACTTTTTAGTTTAAGCACCACAAGCTCATGTCAAAAACTTGACCAGAATTGTTAGTCTACTTTTTTTTTAATTATTTGAAAATACGTAAAGCTAACTGGATGATCAATTGTTGGCGCGATCTCCACGGTAACAGTAGCTTTTCTGGTTGGTGGGTGACGTTCACATGATGCAGCGTCGTTTGAAATGTTTTTTTTACAAGCTAAAGAGAGAAAACGTCTGTCAGACAACTACTGTTCAGGTAAGTGAGCTTATCTTGCCTACATATATGTAACATTACTGCAAATATATGGGTTATCGTTCGAAACAGATTAAGTCTGTGATGTGCTCATCACACCCTTGCTGTGTAATGTTTTTATCAATCCCTACCGCTAGCCTGAAAACAAAGTGCAAACGGGTCGCATGCTGAGGTAAGTGTTAAAAATGTTAAATAACAACGTGTTTTGGCGCTTTTTAAAATAACCGAATTCAAACTCGGGTGTCATTATTGAAGTGAACTTTTGCTTATAACTGCTTCACTGCTGCCATGAACTTGAGAACGCGAGTAAATTGCGAAAGACCGGTCTGGGATGTCCGAGGCGCAATGCTATCCAGTGTGTAGAACAATGTCCTGTTATAATGATATGTGAAATCACAGGGAAATCAGCAAAAGTGATTGATTCATATAGTTGAAAGTGAAACTGTTTTAGATTTAGTTATATCTAAATCTAATTCTGTAACTGAAAATCTGGGTATTTCTGATATTTTTGTTTTAGTTAGACATTCTGAATGGCCGTGACTTAAATATTTAGTAACCACGTTGGCTGGTGAATGAAAATGTATTAAACCCTGTTTTTACAAATAAATAGTGTATTTGTTAGCATTTTGTATCAGTCATATAGAATCAAATCTGGATTAATTTTTTTTTTACATGAAGAGGACACGCTCCATGTTTGCGCAGTTCTTTCATGTCCTTCTAGACATCTCATGTGTGCCATATTTATGGGATTGAGCGAAAAATAATTATGTTGAACTATTAAAATAACTGAAAAATTATTTTTAAGACACTGAAAGAATGATATGGATGATGTGAATTTCATTGTTGTCTAAAAACAATAATTCTCAACATGGGTAATGTTTAGAGGTCACATCTAGGATTTCCATGAACAATTGGCCACTTGCATCAAAACTGAACCAGGAGAACAACCACACAATTTTCTAGTATTATCCTATCAAATTAAAGGGAATGTAATATGGATACAATAATAAAAATCTAAAGTATTTAAATGTGGATACAAATTGATTGATAAAACATTGAAATTGCAGCTTTAAAAGCTAGAAACTTCTGGCCTAAAAGCACTCGCATTTTAGGATTTCATATCATAACAAAATTACTAACAAATTTATAATAAAAAAAAAAGATTTAGAGCTACAGTGTTATCCTATATTGAATATTTGACTAGGCCAATTCAATGTTAATGCCTTTTTCTTACAGGACAGTGATTGTGCTATAAAACACTACAAGACAGACTGTTGGTATGAAGGGTAAATGATCTGCACCAGTGAGGGTTTACCACCAGCCACAAGGACTATTAAGACCTCAAGCTTTTATTTGTAAGTATTTCTTAATTGAGTAACGTAATACTATTGTGTACTACTTTTACATCTTGAGTAACATAGATTTTGGGGGTTTTATTATAATTTCTTGCTTCTGTTTCAGCCCTTCTGCATAACATTCTCACAAATCAAGAGATGACGATGGACCAAAGAAAGATAATACATAATGATTGGTAAGTCCATTGTACTTCAGATACTGATGTATAAATACACAACTGTTTTTGTTTAGGCTTACCAAAGGCTTATTATTTTAAAGTATGTTTGTTCATGAAAAATGTTAATTTGCTCATCATTTAATCTTAAGCTTATATAAGTTTGGTTCTTTTGATGAACATAACAGACAACATTTTTGAAGAATGTTGGTAAGCAGACAGTCGAATCTACTGTCTGGTTACTAACATTTTTCAAGATTTCTCCTGTGTTTAACAGAAGGAAGAAACTCATACAGACTAGTATAAGTAGGGATATGATGACAGAATTTGCATTTTTGATTGAACTATCCCTTTAGTGCAGTGGTTCTCAATTCCAGTCCTCGTGCCCCCCTGCCCTACATATTTTGTATATCTTCCTGCTTAACACACCTGATTTAGATCATCAACTCCTTAACAGAGAGAACTGAACATGAACTGATCCTTATTTGTCAAATATAAGAGACATACAAAATGTGCAGGGCGGGGGGGCACGAGAGAAATTGAGAACCACCGCTTTAGTGAATGTTTGCCATTTTATTTTAACAACTAATAAATTAAATATTAATTCACAATGAAAGTGGGAGATGGTGTTTGGGGAATAATGATGGCAACAATAACAAACCCGCTGGCCAAGAATATAAAAATGTAAAGTAAACGAGTAGAAGAGTAAACAGAAGATCAGCTTTAAAAGCTTGCAGTTAAGGAACATTGTTTTTGGTAACTCTGTAGCGTTAAATGTATGTATTTAAAATTTTACAGTCTAAACATTTCAATTTCTACAACTGTTATTTTAAAAGGTACTATAATTCACTTTCTAAATGTTAATTTGTGCATACTGTTATGGTACAAGTATTTGTAGGAGGTCCTTATTGTGTTACATTAACATATGCAATAACTAAGCAACAGTTTAACACAGTCCAGTACATTTATAATCTAAATGCACTTTTTGATTCACTATGTTATGCTTTGAATGTGTTACATTATTAGTACTTCAACCATGCATTGCTTACACCACAGTTAAGGGTTTTGTTCGCTATATTAATTTGTCAAAATACTCTTGTCAAACTCTGACTAGCCAGGTAATAAACTAACTGAAGATAATTTTTATTATTTTGCCAAAATGTATTTACAGTAGGTGGATGAATGTTTGTTTTGTATATGTACTTAGTAGTTTAGTACTATTAAATTTGTATTTTGTGTTTTAGCTGCTGTGAGAACAAGCGCATCATGCCACTGATCAGGAGATAGAAGCAAGTGTACAGATAGAGATTGAGGAAGGAGGGGCGGCAGAGCTGTACTTCATTGCCAGAGTCCTAATTAGGATCACATTCTACAAACATTGTGTTACTGTTTTAAGTAATCAATTTAATTTGCTTTCTGAGTAAAATTACATACACTACTTGTCAAAAGTTTGGGGTCAGTAGGATTTTTAAATGTTTTCAAATAAGCTTATCCTGCTCACCAAAGCTGCATTTATTTCATTAAAAATACTGTTCACATTGTGAAATTGTGAAATGTTATTTAATTTAATTATTTACTTCAGTCATTTTAAAGATGAATTTTGAGCTCCATCACTCCTGTCTTTAGTCACACGATCCTTCAGAAATTATTCTGATATTAATAATTATTGTTATCATATTAATAATAATTATTAATGATAATAGTAATAAAAGCAATGACTGGAGTAATAATTTCATTTGAAACTACATACAATAAGTAATAAATAAATATTTAACATTTTAACAGTTTTTTTACATTAAATAAATGCCACCTTGATGAACAGAATAATTTTATTTAAATTAAATAAAATTAATAAAAAAATTACCCCAAACTTTTGACCGGTAGTGTAATTTGTTTCAGTTTCAGTGCTGTGTTCATTTAAATTCATTAAGTTATAACTAATGTTGTTCAGGCAACTAAAATAGTATTCACACAGTTACGTAAACAATTCTAGCTGTTATATTTTTCTATGGCTTGTGCAATATTGTTAAATAAACACATTTTGAGAGTTAAGATTTATTGTGATTTATTTGTTCACATAATTTAGGTAACAGTAGGCTGGGTTATGGCTTCTGGTTAAAGGGTGGTGTTGATATGGTTAACTTATGGCTGAGAATCGGTACCAATAATGAACCAGTTTTGGCCCAGTTCAGGGCCAGTTAAGGGTGATAAATTGGCTGAGACTCTGGCCGGTTATGGCCCATGTGTGGCCCTTGTCTTTAATCCAGTTATGGGCCACTTCAGGGCCGTTATTCTCATTGTTATAGTGTGGCCCGGAGCTGGGCCAGAAAACATTTGCTATGTGGGATAGAGTATTGACAGGAAAGCATGGGGAGCAGAGCGAGGGGAAGGATCGGCATAAGACCACGAAACGGGAATCGAACTCGGGTGGCCATGAACTTGAAGCTTGAAGGCCATGAAGCGCACATTAACATCAAGATATATTGCTAACCAGCTTTTGATTTTGGTAAAGGGCCAACACAGTCTAAAATTAGGTTCTCAAAGTACCCTCCCATCACTGGAATAGGCTGAAAAGTAGCTGGAGGGATGTTTTAATTGGGTTTCCCAGCTTTTTGACAAACGTGACAGGCACGACAGAAATCTAACACAGCAGAACGTAAACCTGGCCAATAAAAATGCTTAGCCACTCGTGTAAATGTTTTGCTAATACCTGGATAACCAGATAGAGAGTGATCATGAGCAAGTTTAAGAACTGCTGTGCGATACTCAAAAGGTAACACTGTTTGATAATCTGGACTAAAACCCACTTCTTTAGCTTTTTGGAACAGCCACTTACGCATTAGAATGCCTCTGTCCCAGAAGTATTGTACCCCATCATCTGTGTCGCTCTCTAATTTACCCTCGGCAGCTTCATTAGGTGCACAAGAGAAAGATTTGACTTTTGAGATTTACCAAGTTGTTCTCTCCCCATTCATAAAATCTCGTGACCAGTAACATCACCTGTTTTAAACACACTAGGTTGAATAGATAATTTAAACTCAGTTGGAGAATCTGTAACAGACATGAATGTGTCAGATAAATTAATTTCACCACCACTGTTTTGTGCTTGTGCACCAGTAACTGCGCACACAGAGAATGTTGAAGGAAAACGAAAACCAAGCTCTACCTCACAAACAGGGTGCTTGGCCACCACTGGATGAGTAAAGACCTTACCACCGGCCAGGTCATTCCTCAATATTAAACTGACACCCTCTACTGGCAGTTTTGAACGTACTCCCAACTGAACTGAACCTTAAACTAAATCAGATGACAAACACACAGTATGAAGAGGAACTTTTACACAGCCCAACTCTATGTCATAAACCAGCACATCAGTCCCTGAATATGTTTGACTTGAAAAAGGTAACACATCATCAAGTTTGATAAACAATATTAGATATTTCAAAACCCCAGCGCTAACAACCAAATATACTAACAAGTCTCCAAAAAATTGGCAACAAAGCAAACCATTATCATATATTTTGGGAATGTATATATATATTCAAAGAAATACAGGAAGCTCTTGAACATATATTTGAAGGAGATGTACCTCTAGAAAGTAAGTTATTATATTTTGGCTGTATAGATCCAGATACAGTAACAGCAGACAATAAATATCTGATGCGTGCTCTTATGGCTGCCAGTAAAAAAGCAATTACATGCAAATGGCTAAAACAAGAGCAACCAACCTTACATAATTTGATAGATATAACTATTTAAATTTAAACAATGGAAAAATCACTTTTGTAGTCAATTTAAAGAAGGATATATTCCTAGGAGAATGGAGGAAATTGGTTGAATATATTTTTAATTCAATGATTTTGTTGTTGTTAATAAATAGTATATACTCAACTTATAGATAGATAATACATGCTATTTTCTGTTTATCTTTCTTTTTATGCAATTTTTCTTTTTAGAATTGAACACAATTTGAGTAGTATGTATAGTTAGTACACCTGACAATAATACAGGTAAATTGTATGTCATTTAAGATCACATACTGAGATCCAAATGTAGCTTGAAAAATTGTATGATTGTACATAAAAAAGGAAACTTTTTTAGGAAGTCTGTAAGTAGTTTAATCAACAATTAAATTTATGATTAGAGTGTTGGAGTTTATAGATAATGAGAAGTGTAGATTGCAATATGATGACGCGAGCAGGTGTTGTAGTGCTGTCTCATTTCTTAGAGGTGTCACTCTGTTTCAAGGGGAAGGGGTTGGGGTAAAACAAATCCAAGACAAATAAAGTAAATGTGAAGCAGTTATCAAGCAAGATTTATATTCAAATCGCAATGTTAGAAATTAACCACTTTTGCAACTTCAACAAGTTACATTTTCCAATAACCCTTTGACTTATCAACTAAACGGTTTATATGTATAATAACATTAGTACTATAGATATTTTTGTTCTATGGTTAAACTATTCAATGCAGGTTGATAAGAAGCTAAAAGCTGGTTCGAAATTGGATGCATAAATCACCTTAGAATTATAAGGTTCTATCTGACAGTTTTGTCAAAACAGAGTTATTCACATGCTTTTATTAAATGACAACTTATTTAAATGTTGTGATGTTTCTTTATAAATTGTTTACATTTTTAAGACTTTTTATTTAAAAAAACAAAAAAGGTTTTAAGGTTCTTTCTGAGAGCCAATTAGCATTTCGAATGCACGCATGAGGATCAATCAGGATCAGTTTCTTTGTCATTCCACTAGACTGCGCAGTCAGTAAAACGGAATGGTGACTAAAGTAGGGGGGTGGGGACGGAAATGCTATGTGGAAACGTCCACTATGGGGATTTCGTCAGAAGCCAATCATCTGAAAGAGTATATAATCAGGCCAATGAAATGCCAATGAGTTGGTGGAATCAGCAAGCACAGCTGAGACCCATGATAATCAAATCAGTTTAACAGGGGGATCAGATGGCTTGAATGATCACCTTTTTTTTTTGCTGAGCAGCCTAAACAGCTGTCAGCAAAAAAGGGCAACCCCTGTGGCGAAGGAACATAACATGTCTGTTCCCCCCTTGGGGTACGAGGCTTACTTTAGTAACCGTTCCGTTCCTCAGTGGGAGGGGAACTTAAATGCTATATGGAAACTTCCACTATAGGGAAATCTGTGGAAAACGCCACAGTGATTGACCCTTTCCACGTCACTGGTGAGAGGTTAGCCAAGCTCTCAGCATGAGCGCACCATCATCACCAGGGATGCAGTCTTCCAACGTGCCCCCTGGCCCTTACTTACCTTTACTTACCTGTGAAGATCAAAGGTTTATTTATATTTTTGGGGACTTGTAAAAAATGAACCTAGATAATTTCTAGGAATTTTAGAATACGACAGTACGTTGGGAAAGCATACAGTCCCGATAGGGAGGATGCTGCGGAGACCAACTGTTGCCCATAATTTGGGAGCCCTGGTGGCAAAGACATATGGTCTAACCCTAGAAAGGGGAGAACACATAAGAAGATGGCTAGCAGGGAGGGAAGACACGAGCCCGTCCAAAGGAGGGAATTATACTGTGGCTGAGTGAGCATATGGGATCACCAGAGGGGATCACGCATAGCAGGTACCTATACCCAGGACGTGGGCTGACCAGCGGGCATGCCAACAACGTAAATGGCCGAGCATCTGACTCTGTTGGCCAAGTGGGGACTCAGCTAGACAGAGTAAGAAAAGTGCAAGTATCTCTGTGTTAGAGAGAGAGGTGCAACAAGCGTGTTACAACACCAACCAAATTTCCTTATTCACCGGGATTACCCAGCACGCATGAGGAAATCGACTCCACTCGAAGATTACAAAATCTCACAAATGTATTAGGTGTCGCCCAGTCTGCAGCACTAAAGATATGTTAGAGAGGTGCCGTGTGCTAACGCCTAAGAGGAAGCAACGCTCCTAGTGGAGTGCGCTCTAAATCCCGGGGGACACGGCTCAGCGTGGCTTTGATAAGCGAGGGAGATGGCAATCACTATCCAGTGAGCCAACCTCTGTTTGGATACAGCACTTCCCTTCTGCCGACCACCATAACAGATAAAGAGCTGCTCAGAAGATCTTAAGCTCTGACTGCGGCCCACATAAATACGCAAAGCGCAAACATGACTGAGCAATGAAAGGGCTGGGTCTGCCTCCTCCGAAGGCAGTGCTTGCAGACTCACTACCTGGTCTTTAAACGGTGTGGTAGGAACCTTGGGCACGTAGCTGGGCTGGGGTATCAGGACAATGTGAGAGTAGGCCGGCCTGAATTGAAGGCACGAGTCACTGACCAAAAAAGCCTCCAGGTCCCCGACCCTCTTGATCGATGCCAACGCGACCAGCATAGCTGTCTTCCAGGACAGAAATCTCAAGGACACTGCGTCAAGTGGTTCGAACGGAGCCCAACGTAGGCTTGTAAGCACTACAGAGCGATCCCAAGAGGGCATGAGAGGGGGGCGGGGTGGATATAATCGCCTTGTGCCTCTGAGGAACTGGATGATGAGGTTATGCTTACCAACGGTGACGCCGGCGACGTAAACCTTAAGTGTGGAGGGTGACAGCCTCTGCTCCAGCCTATCCTGAAGGAAAGTAAGCACAACACAGAACTGGCATGTCCGGGGGTCTTCTCTGCGAGAAGCGCACCAATCAGTGAATAGACTCCACTTCAGGGCATAGGCATGCCTCGTAGAGGGTGCTCTAGCCTAAGTGATGGTGTTAACCACCACAGCCGGTAGGTCACCTAAGTCTTCCTCGCTCCGCCCAAAGACCATACGTGGAGGTTCCAGAGATCTGGGCGAGGGTGCCAGGTGGTGCCCTGTCCCTGAGAAAGAAGGTCCTTCCACAAAGGGATCTGCCATGTGGGGCAGTCGCAAGGAGGGAGAGCTCTGATATCCAGGTTCGTTTGGGCCAGAAAGGTGCAACTAACAAAACCTGCTCCTCGTCCTCCCTGACCTTGCAGAGTAGCTGCGTGTGGCGAGGGGAGCGTGGCCGAGAGCCGTGGGAACGGGCGAGGCCAGCCACAGATAATAAACACCTGTGGCGCACAGGTGCCTCGAGTCCCACGGAAGGAGCTCTGGATTATAAAAGGAGGAATGAGGGCAGAGGAGGACGAGAGAGGACCGGGCCCGGACATATTGTTTTACTTTTGCTTTCAGTTTGACGGCAGTCTCCGTGAGGAGCTTCCGTCCGTTTGTTTTATTTATATCATTAAATATTGTTTTAAAAATGCGTCGGTTCTCCGCCTCCTTCTTCCCGGCGGCCAGGTGGCCGCCAACTTCATTACACTGCGCAAGTAAGCTCACTGGGGGAAACGCATACAGTACTTGCACATGCCCTGAGGCCAGCTGAAGGCCAGTGCATCCATGCCGAGGGAGCCCCCGGTCAGGGAAAAAAAACACTGGCAACGGGCGTTCTCGGAGGAAGCAAACAGGTCGACCTGGGCTTCCCCGAAATGTGCTCAAATCAGCTGAACAGGCTCGGGGTGTAGTCTCCATTCTCCTGGGCCAGGGAGCTGCCGTGAGAGCGCATTTCATTGGCCTGATTATATACTGTTTCAGATGATTGGCTTCTGACGAAATCCTTATAATGGAAGTTTCCACATAGCATTGAAGTTCCCCTCCTGCTGGGGAACATTTTTTCAGTGTTTATTAAACTTTGTTAAACAACTCATTTCTGTTTACTTTTATTCTTTAAATTTGGTATTAAGCCTTGAAAGGCAAATAATTCAGGAGGTCTGAATTGAATTAATTAATTAATTTTCTTTTCGGCTTAGTGCCTTTATTAGTATTATATGCAACCTAAAACATTAGATAAATGTTATAGAAAGCAAAAAAATTTACTTTCTCACACATCAACATATTGTTACAACACCATTTTTTATTATTAAATTAATAAGCAGACTGCTTGTATTTCTTGAAAAGTAATGCTTCAATTAATGATCTGCCTGATTGAGCCTTATAATTCCATGCGGAATATTACTTTTAAATTCTCTATTCAAGAAAATTCTGATAATTTACATTTAGAATACATTTAGGGTCTCTGTCATGCTAATGCATGAAAGAGAACTGTTACACACATATTGTTTGTAATATGGAATACAAAAACTTTGAAGCTTAATTTCTCAAAATCATTTAGAACGCAGATAGAACTTTATAATTCATTATTCATGATTAAATATTTACTGGGTTTAAGTTCAGATGACTCACATTTGTTTTGTAATCTGAAATGTCATTCAGAATGTTATGGTTTCTGACGATTAGATGGACCATTCTCTGAACTTCTCTATAAAACCTTTAAGATGACTTTAAGATAACTTTTTAAACCACAATAATAACTTCAGTCACTTTAGTTCTTTACACCTTTTGTTCTAATGCATTGGCCTAATACAGACATAGTGACCATGAGTATCATTTCATCTCTACATGAAAATTTAGTAAGCCTACTAATTCTTCCATAATCACAGTTTATATGCAGTTACAATCACCGATACGTACATGGTCATCCTAACATGCAAGTCTCTCTAGATCCAATTTAAATTTCAGACTTGTTTCTTTGCAATTTCATGTAATAATCATCCTATGTTTTATCTTTGCAGCTACTGGTGGTGGACCAGTTGAATTTTATAGCAATTTGTGTTACATGGTCTATTTCGGCCTATTGGTATCTTAAATTCATTTTATTTTGGGGGAAGACACCGCCTACCTAGCTGAATTTGCATCCCCTCAATTAGGATCAAGGACATTAGGAATTTACGTTAATACAATTTATATGATGTAAACTCACTGGGGTTTCTTCCCACCTAACAGTCTGTTGTGGTTCTGTCTCATCTAGCAATCTTGCAATGTCTCAATGTTTCATCTGTCGGGGCTCCATTTCCCCTGACAGCACACCGGGGCTCCGTTTCATCTCACCACAACGCCTGCCTTAGCTCCCTCACATAGCAGCCCATCGGGGCTCTCTTGCTCACCTCAGCTTTCCGAGGCACAATCTCTCTCTTGATCACCCCAGTTGAGTGCTCTCTCCTGCTCACCTCAATCTGTCAGGGTGCTCTCTCGCCTCACCTTAGCCCGCTGGGATGCTTTCTCACCTGCTCAACTCAGCGCATCAGGACTTTCTCTTCTGCTCACCTCAGCCCTTCAGAGCGCTCTCTCTCCTCAACCTATTGCAGCGCTTACTCCTGCTTACCTCACCTCAGCCCATCGAGGTGCTCTTTAACTTGTTGGGGCGCCCTCTCACCTCAGGCCAATGGTGCGCTCTTTCTCCTGCTCACCTCAGCCTGTTGAAGCTTTCTCTTTTGCTCACCTCAGCCCTCCAGGGCGCTCTCTCTCCTCAGACTATCACGGCTCTCTCTCCTGCTCACCTCACCTCAGCCCATCGGGGCACTCTTTCAGCTCAACCTGGTGGGGCATTCTTTCACCTCAGGCAGTTGGTGTGCTCTCTCTCTCCTTCTCACCTCAGCCTGTTGGGGCACTCTTTCACCTCAGGCAGTTGATGTGCTCTCTCTCCTGCTCACCTCACCCTGTTGGGGTTTTCTCTTTTGCTCACCTCAGCTCTTCAGGGTGCTCTCTCTTCTCAGCCTATTGGGGCTCTCTCCTGCTCACCTCAAGCCATCATGGCGCTGTCTTTCCTCAGCCCATCGGAGTGTTCTCTCCAGTCACCTCAGCCCATTGGGCCGCTCTCTCAACTCAGCCCATTGTGGCGCTCTCTCACCTCAGCTTGTCGGGGCACTCTTTCTCCTGCTCACCTCAGTCTATTGGGGTGCTCTTTCACCTCAGCCCGTCCGAGCGATTTATCGCTCTCCTTGATCTCCTTGAATCGCTCTGAACATGATCGAGGTGCTCGCTCAATATTCTTTGCCTGTCGGGGCACTCTCTCACTCTCCTCAGCCCGTCGGGTGCTCTCTTACTCTCTCTTCTCAACCTGTTGGGAATCTCTCTCTTCAGCTCGTTGGGGTGCGCATTCTTTCTTTCTCCTCATCTTGTTAGGGCATGCACTCTCTCTTTATCTTAGCCTGTCAGAGAGCTCTCTTTCTCTTCTGCTCACCTCTGCCCATCGGGGTGCACTCCCTCTTCTGCTCACTACAGCTCATCGGGGCGCTCTCTCTCTTAAGTCCGTCAGGGGATCTCTTTCCTGCTCCCCTCAGATTGTCAGGGCACTCTCTCTCTTTAGCCCATGAGGGATCTCTTTATTGCTCTTCTCAGCCTGTCAAGACACCCTCTCCTCAGCCCATTGGAGCTCTCTCTCCTGCTCAATTTTGCCCACCAGGGCGACCTCACCTCAGCCCATCGAGGTGCACCCTCACTCTAAGCAGCACGTCAACCACAAATGGTACAGAAAATTTCAGGCACAACGATTGTGCTGGGGAGGTCTTCATATTGTTCAAGAGGTCTGCTTGTGGACATCTCAGCTTTAATGGAATAGTCAATGAAGCCTATTCTTCTGATATTGACCTCCAGACTGAGCTTGATTAATTAAGGGAATGGCCAAAACCACAATATAACTTGACTCTGCCAAGCTGTTGCATTTACAATATGTTGAGTTTGGTGATTAACTTATGTGAAGATTAGTTTATCCTGGAATTGTACTTTCCAGTACATGGAACTTAATTTAAGATAATCTTCACTAAAAAGGGAGAGGAAGGTATTTTGGTTTAAATTTTCAAGGGCATTTAAAATATATAATGATATATAGGGATAGGGGTAAAAGCTTTATTTGTTTTATGGTTAAACTATTATATATAAAGTCGTCCAAAGCTATATATTACGGAAACGTAGAGCTGCCACCCAGGTAAAAAAAAAATCTGAGCTTTATCACGCTTGTACAATATACTTTTCACATTCTTACAATATAATATCGCGTTCTTACAATATAATATCATGTTTGTACAATATACTATCACGTTCATACAATATAATATCACGTTTGTACAATATACTTTTCACGTTTGTACAGTATAATATCACGTTTGTACAATATAATTATCATGTTATTACATGAAAACTTTAATTATGCTATGTTTACCTAATGCGATCAGAGCATGAGAAAAGGTCTCGTTTTGCAGAATAAATAAAGTTTAATTTGATCCGACGGAAATGGAGAAATGGCTGCATTTCTTATTGTCAGCTCGAGGGACACAGGAGGCTTCCGCACATGGAGCCTCCCGTGTCCCTCGAGCTGATCAATAAGAAATGCAGCCACTTCCATCGGATCAGACTCATTCTTCCTCCTGTACAGCCCCATGCGTTTTAGGTTCCTTCTCAGTGTCCGCATGCTGATAACATTGTCCAAGCTGATCAGTAGCTGCAAAATGTCCCCATGTCTCAATCCAAGCATAAAATAGAACTTAATTAATTCTGTAAAACGAGACATTTTCTCACGCTCTGATCGCACCAGGTAAACGTAGCCTAAACAATAAAGTTTTCACGTAATAACGTAATAGTATATTGTACAAACGTGATATTATATTGTACGAACATGATAATTATATTGTACAAACGTGATATTATATTGTAAGAACGTGAAAAGTATATTGTAAAAACATGATATTATATTGTAAGAACGTGAAAAGTATATTGTACAAATGTGACAAAGCTCTGATTTTTTTACCTGGGTGGCTTCCGTAATATATGGCTGTGCAGTATAAATGATTTTATGTCTGACTGCAAACAATTTACATCAAAGTCTTTTTGCTCCTCTTCTTTTATTAAGTTCTAATTGTATTACAAAACACCTCAAGCCACTTACATAAAAAGTGTTCTCTATTTGTGTCAAATGCCATTTTATATTTCCTGACCTGTTTTTATAGCTGTAGTTGTCTGACTTCTAATGGTTGATGGAAGTCTGTGAGAACAGGCCTGTCACCCGAGGAAAAAAATACTGCCCACATCTAGATTAGGTTTGACATTTTTATGTGCGTGGTGTAAGTTGGTTATATGAGCACGAAAGAAATGATGTGGGATGCAGTCAACTAACCATGCCATTCCACTGTCCTGAATGATCAGTGCAAATGGGCCAGAAACTATAGAGCTATAAACAAGTGCCTCTGGGTATTAACATCAAAATTTCAATATACACTTACTGTGTTACAGAATAATATTCAATTTGTAAATACTAGAATTAAGTTTAGGATTCAAGGGCTTAAAGGTTTAAGCTTAATTGCAACGTGACAATTAATTAACTTAAATCAGCACTGAATCACAGTTGAAGTCAGAATTATTAACCCTGCTGAATTATTAGCCCCCTGTATAATTTTTCCCCAATTTCTGTTTAACGAAAAGAATATTTTTCAACACATTTTTAAACAATAGTTTTTTGTTTTTAATCATTTTTTAGTTTTTTTTTTTTTTACCTTTATTTGGAAAGAACAACAGAGGTTGCAGACAGGAAAGTATTGGGAGCAGAGGGAGGGGAAGGGTCAGCAAAGGACCTCACGCCAGGAATTGAACTCAGGTCACCATAAGCACCATGCTGCTATATGTCAGCGCACTTAGGGTATTGGCGCCAACTTAAACAATAGTTTTAATAAGTTATTTCTAATAACTGATTTTAGATTTATTTTTGACATGACAGCACGTCATATATTACTATTTCTTTAGTAATAAGCTTATATTGCAATTTAAAATCGTAAAGGGGTGGTCCACTGTGTTTTTAAGGCTTGGTTGTGTTTATAAGATGCAAAGCAATGTGTGCTCATGCTTTATTTGTAGAAAATCACATTATTTTTTCATAAATCTTTGATTATGTACAGCTACTTAGCTAATATGAAAACGACTGTCATATTTCCTAGTTCCGCTGAAAGACCGGCCCTCAAGAGGCTCTGATTGTGCAGTGCTGTGATTCGCAGATGGATTCCATGTTACCACGTCACGCCCCTACACGGACGCGCATTTGCGCTATGTAAACAGCCATCTGTCAGTTTGCCTGAATCTGACAGAAAATGAAGAGCACATAGCTGAACCTCATGCCTGCTTTTTAAAATAAAGTCTGACAAGTGTCTTTCACATATATTTGCAATAAGCATGTGTAATATAAGCGTTCTCATGTCTTTTGGGAGTCAGTTTTTTTGAGATGTAGAACGCAGGGAAAACGGCCACATAGAGAGACACTGCAGTGCTGCTGAAGATTGTGGGCGTTTATTTGTAGCTAAGTTGTTAGTGGTCCCAAACAGCATTTCCTGTTGTTTACATCTTAGCTTATGTCCCTGCTACAACATGCGGTTAGCACTAATAACTGTGCATTCTAATAGATACATTTTAACAAATAAAAACACTTACAGATTGTGGCTCACAATCCACAGCTTCGTCAGTTGGAGGAGTTTTTAGCTGAATCCAGCACTGAACTGGGAGAGATTCTGGAAGCTGTCCTTTGTCAAATGCTTGCTACATATATATTTTTTTATAATTGTCTGGAACATAATTCAAATTGTAAGCACTTCTCTCTTTGTATCATGTCCTTTGGAAGCTCAAATACAGAAAAAGAACAAGGTCTGTGGAAATAGCAGTGTTTGCTTTCTCTGCTATAACATTACAGCACCTCTAGCCACGCCCTGTTGCTGCACAGAGTGCATGCACATGGTGAATGTGCGTAACCTGAATCATTTATAATTTCATTAATCCAGTTGTGTTTTATTGTAGTCTCCAAATTTGTTCTCTGTAGGCTTTTTCTAAGCTAACTCTGTAAAAGCCAATGTCTCCCTTTGCCTTGAACTTTGAGTGCCTTACATTCAGAGATGTTGTTTATGTTCACACAGCTAAATTACATATAAACTAGTTTAAAATATGATAACGTATTGGACCACCCCTTCAACTTGCTTAATTAGGCGAGTTAGGGTAATTAGGCAAATTATTGTATAATGGGGAGATACTCAACTTTTATTTACATTTGAACAAACACTTTTGGTCAGTATATGAATATTTTTGGGCTTGACTGTATATTTCTTGTATTTTCTTATATGTTTTAATAAAAGTGAGTTTTTTTTTCTTCTCTGGTTATTTTAGCAAAGTGTTGATTGAGTTATGTGCAGTACAGTTTGTACACTGGTTATGCAACATGTCTGTTGAAGTGCATTTCTGCTTGGAATGTTGCTTTGTGCAGGGCTGGGCACTCATGCTACAGTAACAGCATTGACTACCATTAGCTCAACCTGCCAAGTCAAAGTTTGATTAATTATTAAAGTGTTGTGATCGCTACATGTAACATAATTTGTCAAACTTAACAACACTGTCCTAAAATTGTTATGCACGGTACAATATTAATGCTAGCTTAACAAAACTCAAACAAGCAACAAAACTTAACAAACGTTTAGTTAATCTGTAACATTCTATAACACTGATATGGTATTGCCCCTCATGAAAGATGGTCAAAATCACATTTTATATTCTTAGTAAAACTAACATTGCACAAGACTTTTTATTTTACTATTTATTTTTTACAGAAATCCATTCTGTTAAGTCTGTTAATGTCTGTATTACAGCCTTATGACAAAAGAGTTGATTTTCTTTCGTCATGTATTATTTACTGTAAATTACAATATGCATACTCAGCATTTACAGAACAAAACAGACCCAGCCAATATCCAAACAAACCATATCCACAACCAACATTTTACATTGCATCCAAACCACATTAATAGTAAGGTACAGTCTATAAATATGGAGGCTGCATTGTCAATGCTAGCAAGAGGTCAAACTCACAGATTGAAGGCCTATAATGTTAAAGGAGTAGCCATAGCTGCAACTTCACTCATCACTGTGTAATTACAAACTGTATGCTTTCCTTTTCTTTTTTTTCTGTGGAATACAAAAAGAGAAACTGCGCAAAATCCACACTATTCGTATCCATATTTTTATAAGGAATGAGGATAGGTGCTGCCAAAGGAAACCTATACAAAAAAAGAAATAAAATTATGCCACGCAAAATGTTTGCATGGAGTTTTAAGATAATTCACTGAAAGTTGCTGCAGCTTTGAAATCTTATTTGCATTGACTTACATTCCAATATGGCACATCGGGACAATTTAAGCAGGGTTTGAAGTCATTTTCTCATTTGTCTTGGACTGTTCATGATGTTCCATATTTGACATGTACTGTACACAAGTGAATGTTTCAGTGTGTAAGGTAAAAAAGTGAAACATTCTTTAAATTAAATTAATAAATAATTTTAATAATAATAAAAAAATCTCATTTTGCGTTCCACAAAATAAATTAATTGCAATCAGATTTGTAATGTCAAGTGGGTAAGCAAATTATTACAGAATTTGGTCCCACCTTATAGGGTGGCTTTAACTACTGTGCACTTACATAAAGATATAAATACAATGTACTTACTGTTTTATAGAGACAGGTTAGGTTTATATGGGTAGGTTTAAGGGTGGGTTAATGTGTAACAGATGGTCAACATTACAAATGTAATTACAGAAATTAATTACATGCAGGCGCCATGGTGGCGTAGTGAGTAGCACGTTCGCCTCACAGCAAGAAGGTCGCTGGTTCGAGCCTCGGCTGGGTCAGTTGGCATTTCTGTGTGGAGTTTGCATGTTCTCCCTGTGGTTGCATGGGTTTCCTCTGGGTGTTCCGTTTTCCCCCACAAGTCAAGAAAATATGCGGTACAGGTGAATTGAGTAAGCTAAATTGTCCGTAGTGTATGTGTGTGAATGAGTGTGTATGGATGTTTCCCAGAGATGGGTTGTGGCTGGAAGGGCATCTGCTGCGTAAAACAAATGCTGGATAAGTTGGCGGATCATTCCGCTGTGGTGACCCCGGATTAATAAAGGGACTAAGCCGACAAGAAAATGAATGAATGAATGAATAATTACATGCAGGTATTTAATCAATCATAAGTACAATGTAAAACATGTACTTACATAATAAGTACATTGTAGCACATTATTAATTTCAATGTAAGTACATATTAGTTAAGGCCACAAAGTAAGACCCAGAATTCAAATTTTTGGGTAAAGATGAAAAAAACCTCTGCAAGAAAAACTGCGAGAAGTGAGAAAAATAAGATTGTAAATTAGCTGCCTTTAAAAAAGACGTTGTGAAAACAGTCTAAATGCATGACTGAGCAATTTTTATTCTTCCACCCAAAGTTTAAATGTAACACAAGTGAAATTAAATTTTAAATTAATACATTGTGAACAAAGCACAATTATTTCATTCCCTGTGTTCAAGAAAACAAAATCTGCATTTCAGAAAGACAACATTGCATATGATTTTTCACCAGTTAGTAGTCACAGCATGTGTTGAGAAAAAGTGATCGTTTTTTGTTGCACGTTAAGGAATTCATCTGATAAATGGGTTTGTGTGATTCTTTACTCACATGTTCCTGTGCGTCATGTAAACCTGTGTATCTCCACATCATTGTTTGCCTGGACATCCACCTATTTTTTAATGAGATAAGATTAAAATGCAAAAGGAATCATAGTTAACGGTCGGAAGATGTGATGTCCAATTACATAAGCCACTGCTCTTTCTCTTTACTGAAATGCTCCGCCCACTTCCTGGTGAGTTCCAAGTAGTGGTCTGGCTGATGGGGTTTGTAGTCCAAATACAGACGGGCCACAGTCTTTTTAGGAACAGCCCTCTCAATCTGAGTTCCTTCATGCCATTCATTAAAAGAGGTTATTGTGATAATATCAGGCCTAACTGACATTGCTGCCTGCAAAGAGGTCTCATAATATCGTCCATTCACTCTGTTGCGTGTATTGTGATTGTTCCATGGCCGGACAGCAGTGTCCATATAACCAGGTCCAGCACTAGGCACAAACAACAAGTTGTTCTTGTCACAGAAAGCCTTAATTGCTTTCCAGTTCTGGTGGGAGGATCCAAAGGAAAAGCCGTTAGAAGCAAAGTAGGTGTACATGCCATCAAAACCGCCAGCCAGGATGTCTTGCTTGTGACGCTCTTCTACAATGAGGGCGATGAAGATGCCATCGTAAGGAGTTCCTCGGAGACTGTGAGAGCCTCTTATGGTTAGCAGCTCAGCCCAGGTCTCAGGTGGGGTAAGGTATGAGTCGTACACATAAAAGAGTGGAAGGATCTTCCCAGTGCTGGACTTAAACCTGTAGAAAGCACCATGTGTCCCATATCTGTAAAAAGATTGTAAAAAATATGTGATTATCTACATTCAAATGATCTTTGTAAACATATGTAAAGAATGTACACTACCAGTCAAGATTTTTAAAAGTTTTTTAAAGTATATTCTGTTAACCAATGCTGCATTTATTTGATAAATATAAAAGCTTATTTAATACAGTAAAAACCCTGAAACATTTATTACGAAATAACTAATTTCTTACTGACTGTAGTTCAAAAACTAATATATTATGTAATATATTAGATCCTGTGAGCAGAATATAAAAAACACTATTGATCCCAAACTGATGGGTGATGTACATACATTGGGGATGCATAATAATTTGAAATATTTATAAAAATATTTGTTTATCTATTCATGATTGATCAAATAAGTACCACCATTGGGAACAAAGCTGCATTTATTAATCAGAAAATAGATAAGAATCGTTACAATGTAAAATTAGTTTGCACAGCTGAATTTTCTCTTCAGCGAAATTACTTCAGGTTCAGTGTCACGCAAGTCTTTAGAAATCATTTTACCAAACATTCCTTTTTAAAGAAATGTTCAAAACATATCAAGAAATTCTAGTAGACCTGAAAAGAAAGTTTTCAGTCATGTTCCACAAGGGAAAAAAAAATTAAATTAAAGAAACGGGGATGAACGAGGGCAGAATGTTTGGGTTGAACCCTTCAAACCTAATGTTAATTTATAGATTTACTGATTAGATTTTCAAATCCAAGGTTTACATTAATAGTAACAATGAAGTGTGTGCTGGGAGATTTTTGTCCTTGTTTTGAACATTAGCATTACAGAAAACATGGCAGTAAAGCTGTCTATTTTACCTGATAACGTGGACTGTGTACAATAAATCTACTCAATGATTAACCTAGTATTACATAATTTCTGTTGCTAATAAAGAACAAATCAATGGTAAATATATTTGCAATATGTTCATAATCAATCAATCAATCAATCGATACTACAAAATGTTACAGTCAGTAGACACTTGTGATGCTTTAGTGTTTTACACACTGCAGTCATTGTTACCATCTACTAAACCTGAGTGGGTGAACTGCAATAGCATCAGGTCATGTTATACATTCTGTTTCATGAATGATTAATAACAGAAAAGACCTCTATTTTTAAAACACCACTCTCTTTTTCTGTTCGCCTGACTGGATTGAATTTCAACACCTTCTCCTGAGTTCAAAGCAAGCCAGCTCATCAGAATGAAGAGGAGCTATACCTTCAGGTTAGCAGACAGGAGACTCTGATTTTTAGTGTCGGAGAGGTGCAAGTTGAATGGAGGTTTGGTATTGAGGAGGTGAATCTTACGTGTCAATGATGTATTTGATGTTGTCATGCACACTGAGGTCTGTCCGGCCTTTGTAGGGTTGCAGGTGAAACGCAACCTGTAAATATATCATTTTATATAGTTAATATAATTTAAAATCTACAATCCCAAATCAGAAAAAGTTGGCACAGTATAGAAAATGCAAAAATAAAAAGAAAAAAGCGATTTCCGTGATTTTTGTTGCAGACATTATGAACACAAAATATTTAAGAATTTGTCTGGTCAATTTCATTTTATTTGTAAATATACATCCTTTCCGGTGATTCAGACCTACAGCACATTCCAAAAAAAGTTGGGATAAGAGCAGTTTAAGGCTAGTAATCAGGTAAATTTGTTAAATGATGTCATTTGAAACAGGTGATGTCAACAAGTGATTGTAATTATGATTTGGTAAAAGAGCAGCATCCAAGAAAAGTCTAGTCCTTTAGGAGCAAAGATGGGTGGAGGATTGCCAGTTTGCCAACAAATCGTCACCATGGCTTTATAATGTTCTATCTGCATTCTGAATGATTTTGAAATATTAAGCTTCAAAGTTTTTGCATTCAATAGCAAACAGTATATGTGTAATATTTGTTTTTAAAATTAATTTTTTTGTAATGTAAACATCTTATAAAAAACATCCCATAATGTAAATAAGTTGTCAATTAATAAGAATATGTCAATAACTCAATTTTGACAAAAATGTCAGAAAGATCCTTATAATTCTAAGATGACGAAATATGTGAGAAAATTATTGAAATGTTTAAAAAAGAATGATCCTCAAAGAAAATTAGGAAGACATTTGGGTATTTCACATTCAACAGTTCATAACAATTAAAAGAGTAAAGGAATCTGAAAGAATTTCTGTGCGTCAAGAACAAGAGCCTAAGCTGAACAATGGCACTACATCAAGAATTATCATTCAACTATAAGTTGAATGAGCCCACCACATGGGCTCAGGACTACTTTGGTGAACTTTTGTCAAGTAATACATGTATCCACATATGCTAGTTCAAACTGTACTACTGTATGTTAACATACTATATACTATGTTGTCCAGAAGCACTTTCAAGCGAAAACATGTACTGTGGTCAGATGAATCAGTATTTCAGGTATTTTTTGGGAGAAATGAACGCCATGTGCTCCAGACCAAAGATGAAATGCATCATCCAGACTTTTACCAGCAACAAGTCCAAAAGCCAGGCTCTGTCATGGTATGGAGTTATGTCAGTGACCGTGGCAAAGGTAACTTGCCCTTCTGTGATTCTACCATTGATGCTGAAAACTGGATTACATGTTTAAAAAAAGCAAAAAAATTTTTACTTTGCAATAAAATACAAGTCAAAGTAAATTTAGAAATAATTTATTTCTTTTTTATTGTGTTTTCCATTTTGTCCAAACTTTTTTATGATTTGGGGTTGTATTAATATAGTTAATAAAATATAAAACAATCACTAGGAGTTTTAAATAAATTCTTCTAGCTGATACAGTCAAATGTAAAGCATCCAACCATATCCCTGTGATAAACCAATACATATCTTGATAATGATAATCACACAAGCCACACTGAAATGTGGGAATGGCATTGCATTTGATAAACCACTGGTGTTGGGCAAGTTACTACACACAATAGACCTTGAGCCCAATATAATGATGCCTATAGCCAAATGACAATAAATGCAATTCAATCATTTCATGTAATTTAATACATAAGCTAAACATACACACAACTGCTAATACACAGAACAAAAAGCAAAACAGATGGTATTTGCTATACAGTGCTTAAAATGTATAGGCTGTACCGTATCAGCTAGAGTTGATGAAATGTAGTATTTCTATAGCAATATATGTATGTTTATTATATGCACTTATCTGGCACCTCTAATATAAGGAAATATGTGTTATCATTTATTTCTATGAAATCTCCCAAAGAACACATTAAATCTACATGCAAATCATATAGCCTGCTGGCAAAATTGTGCATTTTTTAGTCTCATCTACTAGAAACATTAATCAACAATTGTTTATACAGCAACAGTCACACTGAGACAGGAGATAATAACATAAAAAAAGTCAAAACGGCACTCATGAGAAAAACATATAGATTTAATACGAATCAGTGAATCAGTGATGTTTCTTGATACTGGACTAATATTTCCAAGCATTCATTCATTTTCTTTTCGGCATAGTCCCTTTATTAATCCGGGATCGCCACAGCAGAATGAACCGCCAACTTATCCAGCATTTGTTTTACGCTTTCAGCTGCAACCCATCTCTGTGAAACATCTATACACACTCATTCGCACTCATACACAACGGACAATTTAGCCTACCCAATTCACCTATACCACATGTTTTTGGACTTGTGGGGTTGTGGGGGAAACCGGAGCACCCGGAGGAAACCCACGCAACCACTTGGGAGAACATGCAAACTCCACACAGAACTGCCAATTGACCCAGCCGAGGCTCAAACCAACGACCTTCTTGCTGTGAGGCGATTGTGCTATATCGTGAAATTGAATAAGTGTTTCGGTAAAAAATATAAATTATCAATTGCTAATTTTGCACACCTGACGTACATAAGGAAATAGATAACACATACCAGTGTTGAATCACAAACAGCTGTCAAATATAGAAGGTTTTTCAGCTCAAGTAAATGAGCACTGCTTTGTTGATACTGGCCTACATTCACATAACATTGTTTTAGGTTGCTGTTGGTAAAACAGAATGCAAGATAGCACAGGCACTACGAACTATTTTTGTGTAGCACCATTGTATAAACAAATGTAGTATTATGATAAAGAGTACACTAACATATGATAAAATACACTAACATATTTATGTAAGTCTCTACCAATGACTAAATATAAAAAAGAGATGGCAGCTAGATGAGCTCATGATTTATAGTAAAGAACCACACGTTTTCCTTTCCTTCATCTTCCATTGCTCACAGCCTTTAGTATTTATTTTTGTTTTTGAGGTCCTGCTAAATGCCTCTTTTTTTCAGATTTGTGTGATGAGTTACATTTTTGTTTATGATGATTTTTGTCTTGTTTTAAACACAATTATTGTAAATTATTTAAATAATTTAAAGTTTAATGTTTTGATTTTGATAACATGTTAATTTAATTAGCATATTCAAGCCATTTCCCCCATTTAATAACAAGAAGACTTCAGATTGGGTATTATGTAATACACGTTACCTTACGGAAAGCTTACAACATACTACATTCTGCCTTAAAATGTGGTGCAACAGAAGTAAGTACAAATTTAGTTACAAGCTAGTAGTCACTAAGGATAAGCAAGGACTTATAAACAGCTGGTGCAACCCTACCCTGTACTTTATATGAAGCACAATGTTAGCTTTTAGCGTAATGTTTGGATTTTACTGACAAGATTTCTAAAAGCCTGAGATTTTGCTGTTGACATAGTAATAGTAATGCATTATTTTACAGCAAAAAGTAATAAATTACAGTAACAGGATATATGCAGAAGGGCTTTTTTATTTTACAGTAAGTAACCAAGTTAAAGTTAACTTCTGGTAAACTGTATGCCGTTATAAAATTGCATGTTTAACATCGGTTTTCTTTAAAATCAATGATCTTCACTGCCTGATTGATTTATGATATGAAGTGGGAATGTACAAGAGTAACTGCATTAAATTCCTCTTTTCCACACCTTGTCTTTAAAATATGAAAAATCAGTTTACTTTAGTATTTTCAATGGAGTTTCCACGCTAGCCTGCTGATCCTGACAGCACGTGCATGTAAATGGCTTTTTAACTTGTTTTACATTTGAACAACTAAATGAATTCCTAAGTCTCTTTAACTGACGCTCTAAAAGAAACCGTATAAAATTGAAAAAAAAAAAATTATCCTTTTACTGTAAGCTTACGGGTATGTGAAGATAAAAAAACACTAGCTTTTCATATACCCTATTACTCCCTTCACTGGAAACCAATGTTTTACAATGACAAACTCTCTAATAATAGAGATTTAAAATATTTATAATACACCACTTCTATGAGGATACTGCTTTCTAATGTGTGGGAAATTTTCACATCAAGTAAAACATGAAATAACATATTATTACAGTATTAAGCATACATTCTCTACAGAGACTAACAGAAATTTAGGAAACCAAGGAAACCACTGGTACATGCAGATAATGCATGCAACAAGAAATGCAATTTGTTGGTGTCACGATCGCGATTGCACACACACCATCGGAGGACCGTCAAAGACTGATTACACACACTACATAAGCAGCTCATACACATTCAGTAATTGCTGAGTATTGTTCCCTGTATAGTGACCTTACAACGCATTTATTTTGTTTCTGTCTTCCGTGTTTTGATCTTAGCCTTGCTATTTGTTTATCCTTGCTTGCCGCCAGCCTTTTGACCTTCCGCCTGTTTATAGACCACGATTTTTGAGTTACTGTACCTGTATACATCTGTTTGCCCCTGATGACCACTGCTATACTGATTTAATATTAAACTGCAATTGGATCCTCACCATCGTTGTCAGTGTCACCCATTCCCGTTATAGTTGGCTCAGCTACTCCAAGTAAGTCCAGTTAACCAATGACATGACCATGTCATAAAACCAATGATGTGATCTGTTGAGGACATTTGATACATGTATTTCCATTATAGTTTCCTTGAATGCTTGTGTTGCTTTGAATAAAATGTCTGCTAAATGCATGTCAGTTATCCAGTTGCAGAGGTAAATAATGGAGTCAACAAATTTACTTCAGCAACACCTTTGAAAGGCTGCTGACAGATGACCTTCTCATAGTCTGAGAAGCATGGTAACTTGAGACACAGTCATGAATCCTACAGGAGAGAGACCATCTCCACTTCAGTGACAGTGACATGTACATGGCTGATTGAACTAAAAAACCCTGAGGCCCTTGAAGGAGAAAAGCCAAGCACAAACACCCACCATTTTTCCACACCGTCAATCCGGAAGGTCTTTATGAACTGTTTCCATGACAACCTGCTTTTTGGCGACACAGCTAAGTCTATCATGGACAGTTTGACATCAGACTCATGAACAAGTTGTACATCTGTTCCACTAACTGGTCATGAGTTTTAGCATCCCTCTGTTTCTTTAGTGACTGATCATGGGTGTATTCAACAACTAGTAAAAGTACATTGCTGCTTCACATATACGTATGAACAGAAAAGTCGGAAGATGGAAAGCCAGACAGTGCTACCTGTTTAAACAAAGTCTATCTCTGCTATACTTTGTGTTATTCATGCTATTTGACAGGGAACATGTTCTGCTGAATTGTGAATTTGTTCTGACACATTTTGCAAAGCAGAAGTGTCAATTCCCTGCTGTAATCTCTTATGCACCACCATCTTAGCCAAGCTGAAAAGGTATTTTTAAGAAATGTTTTAAACATGAAATGCAAATTTACCATTTATCCTTCAGAAAAAAGATTGATTTGATGGTTGGAAAAAAAATCAACCAAGAGACAAAGCTACTGATGAATCCTATGTCATTTGAATGGCTGAATGCTGAATGTACAGAAGGAACCATGGCCTTGAGCACGGTCATAAGATATAGTGGTTGCTGTCTAAGCTCTAGTGTGACGTCAATCCCCCCAGAAATTAAAATCAAATTAAAAAGATACTAGATTGCACAGAAAGTCTTTCTCAAAACCAGCAGAGAAAAAGACATAAACTACACAAATGAATCAACAAACTAACTGACAGGTCACACAAATGATCAACTGAAGACATGCATAGTGTGTGGACAGATTGTTTAAGGATTTCTGGAGGGCAGGCTTTTTCAACTAAACCACAGAGGTGCTCCCAGGTTTAGTGTTTGGTCCCTTTTCTTTTCTCAACATTGACAACATATTGGACTATGTCAACCTGACAACTCCATAGTCTCACCCACCCTGCCAGCCTTTTTGACATCTTGCTGCAAGCAGCATCACCTTAATTTCAGCCTCCCCTAAAAGAGCTATCCTGTTTGTTTAAGGTTTAGATTTAACATTTTGGTAAATTAACAATATGAAATTAAGAAGAGAAGTTGCAAAATAATGTTTTACAGGATGGTCATAATCCAGGCATTAATATTATGATATGGAAAATGTCTATTTTGTGATTAAAATGGAAATAAAGTAAAAAATTTGGTGAACACATTACTTTAAAGTTTGAATTTGCGGCTTGAAACGCGAGCGATTAGCGAGTGCTGGAACAATAGCTTGCCTCTTGCGAATATATGCAGCTGTTGTAGTAAAAAAGGCAGAGTTTAACTGCACAATAGTGCCTAAAACGGATATTGGTTCTCCCAACGCTCACATTTCTGTGTCCAGCAGCCACGCCTCCGTTTTCCTATGTGTGCATTTCGCCCCATCCACACTGAGACGGAGCAGCAGCATTTTAGAATGAAAACGGCCTCTACAGCGTTTCCAAAACGCTTCGTTTTCGGGGCTCGAAAACTCCGGCGTAGTGTGGACGGATGGCGTAACCGTAGCAAAACTTATGAGTTTTAAAATGAAAATGCATTAGTGTAAACGAGGCCTAAGTCTTTTGTAACTATCTTTTGGTGGGTAATCAAGCTTGATCAATTATATCATGATCTGAAATTGCGTGAGTGTTTGGTTGTGAGAAGGAAGGTCCTTTTTATATAGCTAATCTTGCCAAATCATGGATATTTTTGGGAGGAAATACCTGTATTTGAAGTTGTAGCTGATAACTCCAACATTGTAGCCACAAAGCAGTGTGTTTAAATTAATACAACAAGGTCTGTTAGAGCATGTGAACTGTGATAATTTGTCATTAAGATGTTTACATAAGGTGAGAAACATTATAAAAAGGAATATCTAACATAAAGCCCAAAGTGTCCAACACTGTAAATCTTGATAGGAAGCTAAGCACAAGGGGTGAAGACATGTGCTTGATTATACTCCACTGCCCAAGCAGCCTTTGCAATGCAACAGGAAGCATTTATGAGTGTGTACAAACAGCTACAATTGTTTGCTAGTTACAAAGCCTTAAAAAGTTTTAAAAAGTCCCTTCCAATACAGCCGCTTATTTTAGTTAAGACTAAAAATCACATATGTGCTACAAAAGGCCATACTTTGTTTACCCAAAACAGAACATGTAAACAAATACAGAATTCAAGAACTTCCACTGAATGTAAACCTGACTCATACAACACCACATTGGAAAAGAATTACCTTCAAAATGAAAGAGCAAAGCATACACTAACGCTGTTATCACAGGCAAGGTGTTCCATACTTGCTTCTTTTGCCAACAAAGGATTACCAAACATGATGTAAAAATGGTAAACACATCTACGTATAGGATAAGTGGCTGATCATAAGCACAAACCCTGTTTGCTTAAAAATGTTCAGTTCTCTGAGTCACTAAATGAAAGCATAGCTCAAAGATCATATGGCCTGTTTATTTTTTTATATAATTTTTGTTTAACGGAGATAAGATTTTTTCAACACATTTCTAAACATAATAGTTTTAATAACTTACTTCTAATAACTGGTTTATTTTATCTTTGCTTTACCATGATGACAGTAAATAATGATTTACTAGATATTTTTCAAGACACTTTTATACAGCTTAAAGTGCAGTTTAAATGCTTAACTATGTTAATTAGGTTACTAGGCAGGTTAGGGTGATTTGGCAAGTTATTGTATAACGATGGTTTGTTCTGTAGACTATTGAATAAATATAGCTTAAAGGGGCTAATAATTTTGACCTTAAAACTGTTTTTATAAAATTAAAAACTGCTTTTATTCTAGTCGAAATAAAACAAATAAGACTTTTTCCGAAAGAAAAAAATTATTAAATTTGAAATATGAAAATTTCCTTGCTCTGTTAAACAGGATTTGGGAAATATATATAAAAAAAAATCAAAGGGGGATAATAAATCTGAATTCAACTGTGTATGTATGTATGTATATATATATATATATATATATATATATATATATATATAACCTTCAAGTGCTGTCTGAAATTTCCATCAAAAATGAATATTTTTATCAGCCTCCTTTGTTTATGTTGTGTTATTTTACTTTTAAAACCATGAAAAGGGCTTATTCTATGCCATCAACCTACACACGGGGCTGATAAAAACGCTCTTTTTTGAAGAAAATTTCAGATGGCATTTAGAGGTTTTTGCATCTAAACTGAATATATATGAAAATAATAATAAGCACATAGGTAATAATTTGTAACATAACATAAACTCAGGTTGTAAATCTGAAGGGATGTTTCTACCTTCAGATCTTTTGATCCTTTGCTTAACCACTTAACACAGCTTCTTCTGCCGTGTCACACATGTATATACTGTTCACCAAAAAATTGTTCCAAAACAGTATTAACTTATTTTCTTCTGAAAACATCCACAATTTGCAGAATGCAGATATACAAACAGTTGCTGGTCCACTTTGACTATCCTGACTCTTTTTTTTCAATCTATGGAATTAAGATGTCCACATACATGAAAAATGGTAATTTAAGAACACAAGGGCACATTTTGTTGCATTATTAACAGCAGTTATCTTAGGGGGGTTACAATTATGCTTTGTTCCTTTAAAGATTGCACACACAGCTATTTTGCGAGCAGTTAACACAATTTTTGTCTAGCTCAGTTTACAGTTCAAGATCTGATTCTTACAAATTCAATCTTCACAAATGCTGTGGTTTAGGACTGTAATATGCTTACGGTTCAAAACATTCATATTCACATTTGCACGAATATCATTTTTACAAAAATGTGCGATTAAAATAAAAGCTTATGAATTTGTCATGTTTGAGAAACTCAATGCCTTTAAAAGTATTATCATTACCAAAACATTCATTCATCTTCCTTCAGCTTAGTCTCTTATTTATCAGGGGAATGAACCACCAACTATTCCGGCATATGTTTTACACAGCAGATGCCCTTCCAGCCACAGCCCAGTACTGGGAAACACCCATACACTCTTTCATATACACATGCATTCATACACTATGGCCAATTTAGTTCAACCAATTTACCTATAGGCTATAGCACATGTGTTTAAAATGTGGGGGAAACCAAAGCATCTGGAGGAAACCCAAGCAAACACTGGGAAAGCACTTGGAACACCATTACCAAAAAAGTCTTTGTATAAAACACTTACTCAGATATGTAACATGTATCTCTTTGCTTGCATGTTAGGTGACAATCAACTAAAATCAGAAAACTGTGAACATGTGGACAACAATGTGCTGTTAAATTACTGAATGGGGTCTTTTACGTTAATGTGTTATGTTTAAGTGGTCTGATAATGATCTATGGTGTTGCATCTGTCAGAGGTAGATATGACCAATGAAGACCATTTAAGGGCACTGCCCTATTGTCAAACTGTTGTGTCTAAATATACCTTTTTTGCATTTTTATTTCCAACAGTGCAAATTTATTTAAAATAAGTTTTCTCACCAGTTACCTTGATACTGTGTCTATGGGCTGCATCCATTACAGCAGGCACTAGATCCTCTGAAGGTTTGCCATGTTCATCTGCCACACCAGGTGGGTACCAGGACAGGACCACCACACCTGGCATCAAAAGTGTAAATACATTCTTCGTTTTTAATCTTGAATTTTAAGGATGAACTATCATCATCATCATCACTACTAAAGCAGATCTCATCAAATTGTATTTTGACCAAAAAAACCTGCAGCTGCAGCTTCGATTTGTGCCATGTGAGACTCAATGACTTCTGGATCTCTGGAGCTGTAGGGTCCCAGTTCAGGATAATAACTGGACGCAATGTCATCCGGAGGATTGTGTCTTCCTTTAGGGTGACTGGCAGCTATTTTGGGGTCCCAGTGTGGTACCAATACGTGGTCCCAGTGTATATAACTACTGTCCATCTGTGGTGAGCCATACCATAAATAATAGAATATGTGAATGTCATAGAATATGCTGTGATCAGGACCAGAGTTGGAGAACACGATCTTGGTGTCACTGTGCAAACCACCATTTTGGCCTGCTGATTCTGCTAAATGATTGGGTCTCTGTTCCATTCGCTCTCCAACCAAAGGCATCAGCTCCATTCCTGGAGCAAGATCTGAGAAACCATCAGTGGGCTTGAGTGTTCTTAGGCCCATCATAGTGCCAAAAATAAACAGAGTGAACAATAACAAAGCCACGCACGCTTTCCTGCGTAACCTGTTCATGGCCGCTGTCCCTGGTCCTGGAAAAAGCAGTCCAAATAGAGGTTAAAATGGTCGAGGCCTCCAAAAGTGGCTTGTGAATTTCTTGTGTTCCATTTCGCCCTCTATAAGACTTGCATTTGACAATCTGGATTGGTCGAATATTGGTCTCTGCTAGGAACCCATTCTTTTTCATACATTAGCAAATTATGAAGATTTTGAAAAATAGCTACATTCGATGAGGACATAAAACTGATTCCCATTACTCCACATTATTTATCAATTCACAACTGAGCAGTACACGCTATATTCACAAATTAACAATGCACCAGGCATATGTTTCGATAAGTCGCACACGCCCGTTTGAATCCGACGCAGAGATCCAAGGAATCATGCCTTTATCACATGCATCAATACATCCGTCTCCATCGTTTACTTTGTGCTGCTTCCCACTCGCAAAACTGAAGGCAGATTTCCCTCTCGTGTTCTCATACATACGCGTGGACCTTTCTCCAATCCCTCTACGCAGTACAAAACACTTTCACATCACATGCACCGGCTACGTGAAAGCATCGGCTGATTTCTGAGCCCTTGTCGCCAGTGTGCTCACGATAAATCATCTCTTGTTACAGGAAGGTGGAGTCTCGTGGGTTTGTCACCAAGCACGCATGCTCGGGCTTGCACGCTGGCTGTGTTCGCAATGGCGTGATGCGTACTGTATACTATGCATACTATTCGCTTAAGAATATATGTATTATGTATTATGCATTAGCATAACCAGTAGCTTAGTCAGTAGCTTAATGCAAATATCCCATTACACTTGTGTCAAGAGGTTGGTCATACCGTCGTACTTGTTATTTTATTGATATAGTTATTAAGGAAAAATAGGTTGTTATTGTTTCTTTTTCTTGCTGTTTTTATTATTTTTAAATTATAAATCTTGTCTTATTGCCTTCAAATTCACAGACAGATTAGGTGTAAAAAATTATATTTGTTTCGATCTCATTTAAAACATAAACTTTTAATTATAACATTAACGCACTGCAGGGACATCTAGTGGAAAACAAAGCAATGCAACTCTTAAGGTTTTAAGCGAATTCTGTTTAATGAGTCTCTCTTGTGTGTTCTACGATGGTAGTACAGTACGTCTTCATCGCAAATATATATTCCTAATAAATACAATAACGTGATATTTATTTATTTGGACGAAAATCTTTTATACACTTCCAAAAATCCAGACGTAAGCAAATCAATGAAGTATGCCTTATGAATTGAGTGAATATGTTAAATTAAGAAGAATCAATTTCTAAATTTCTTTCATGACAATTACAACTGAGTAGACTCAACTAGTGTAGCGTAAATGAATGAATTAATAAATAAACAAAACTGGTATACTGTAACTTTATACACCTTTTCAGGGCTTTTATGTTTATAAACAGTTTAATACACAGATACTAAAGCACATTTTTGTTTAAACTCTTGAATGGAATTCTGTTCAAATTTTCATTTTATTTAGTGAAGGTGGAGCACGGAGCACAATAAATCAACATGATTTGAATCTGTCCTCCCCCTCAGTGTGCTTAGGATGGTACAGTCTGTTTCCAAACCCTCTGTGAACTGTTCAACAGCCTGCTTGCCTACTTTCTAATTTGTATGCATGTCTTTTAAAATTAATATATTAATACAATATTCTATTTTTATCTTGTTCTTGCTATTTGGTTATGTCTTTATGTCAAGTACATATTACCTTTACTTTAAGTTGTACTTATAGGGGTAAAACTGCCATCACCCTTTTCTGTCACTGTTTACTCAGCCTGCGTTTGCCGCAAATCTGTTCTTTTTTCTAGCATTTTTCACGATACCTTCTTTTGTGTTCTTATAAAGGATCGGAACAAGTTGATGGTGAACAAATAGTGAGTAAATTTACAATTTGAGTGAAATATGCTTTTAAATGAACATCATTGTACATTACCTCTAAGAGGTGCATTGTGCTGTCCAAATAGAGATATTTACATTTAACATACTTGTAAGAACTTTGACGAGTAAATAAGGTTTCCCCTTTTGAGGTTATGTGACATTAATCTTCATATAATGTGAATTGTACTTTTTAAATTGAAGTTTACAACAGTACAGCCATTTAAATACTTCTGCCAGTATCCAGTAGATTCAGATAGCACTTTTCATTACCATAAATCAATGAGACAAGCTGCATCTCTGAGCTGCTGTTCTCTTTCTCTGTCTGGAATGATCTCTTTAACCAAATGAGTCACTGCAGAGCAGAATAAGCGTCTCATCATGTATGCCTTCAGCCTTGTCTCTTTACCCCCCACCCAGTACATGCAGCAATTATGCTGTGCAGTGGAGAAAAGCAAGGGATGCATAAACATGCATTTCCTAATTTCTGATTCTCAGCAACATGTGGTTGTTGTGTAAGATGTCTCAGTGTGGTATTCTGGGTAATTCAGCACATCCAGCCCACGCTTTTACTTGCTTTGTGAGATTCTTAGATTGACTCCTTATTTACTGCCTTTTTGAGTTCACCTTGACAAGTAATTTAGTCATCTTGCAGACTCACATCCTGTGTCTGTATAAATCCATTATGTATATATATATTATATTATATTATTCATTCATTCATTTATTTTCTTTTCGGCTTAGTCCCTTCATTAATCCGGGGTCGCCACAGCGGAATGAACCGCCAACTTATCCAGCATTTGTTTTATGCAGCGGATGCCCTTCCAGCCACAACCCATCTCTGGGAAACACATCCATACATTCTCATTCACACACATACACTACGGACAATTTAGCTTACCCAATTCACCTGTACCGCATGTCTTTGGACTGTGGGGGAAACCGGAGCACCCGGAGGAAACCCACGCAACCACGGGGAGAACATGCAAACTCCACACAGAAATGCCAACTGGCCCAGCCGGGGATCGAACCAGCGACCTTCTTGCTGTGAGGCGAACGTGCTAACCACTCGGCCACCGTGGCGCCCTATATTATATTATAAATATATGATAAATATTATATATATTATATATTATATATATTATATATATACTATAATATATTATAAATATATAGATTAAAATGATTGTATTGTTAAGTAAACCTGACATACAAAAATAAAAATAAAAAAAATTAAATTAAATTAATGTGTGAAAAATTAGTATGAAACAAAACTAAATAAATAAAACAAAGATACTATACTAAATGATGAAATTAATTAAGGAAATTGCACCAAAAAAAAAGAACAATTAATTAAATATTATACTTTATTATAATACTTTATATAAGCAATTCTTTCTGTTTTTATCATGTGATGGGTTCTTTTAGAAATGTAGTAGTGTTGTAGGTAAAAGTTAGAGTGGTGATTTTGAAATGGGAAATTGTAATAACAACCAAAATTATAAATGGTGTGTGTGTGTGTGTGTGTGTGTGTGTGTGTGTGGATATGTGACCTAGCATTTCCTAACCATGGTGCATTAAACCCACAAAACACATCATTGGATGCAAATTATTCATTTTCACTTTTACTCTGTTAAGCTTTTACATTGTGCACAGTGCCACACAAATTGAAATGCCACTCTCCTTTAATTATGCTGTCATATGTCAATGATGTTTCTAGAGAGACAAAAAGGTTTTTTTTATTCATTAAAATACCACCCATTAAGGGTCACTTTTACCATATTACACAAAATAAGATGTTATAGACAAGATTTATGCTATTGGTCCTTTTTTTTACTGGCTGATATCAGTATCAAAGGCTGAACAAAAAAAAAACTGATCAAATGTGAGTGACATTTTACAATTTAACAGTGTCATATAAATTATTTAAAGAAATTAAACACATTTTGCACACCATTGGTTAACAATAAACTTTATTTTAATTGATAACAATATAACGATTAGACAATTAGATTATTGTTAGACACAATCATAAGCAAAAAGCAATAACCTCAGAAAATTTTTAATAGAGTACATCTATTATTGAAATATTATAATGCATTTTCTTTCCCAGAGATGGGTTGCAGCTGGAAGGGCATCCGCTGCGTAAAACAAGTGCTGGATAAGTTGGCGGTTCATTCCGCTGTGGTGACCCCGAATTAATAAAGGGACTAAGCCGACAAGAAAAGGAATGAATATAATGCATTTTCACAGTGCTTTTTTTGACCCACTTGAGTAATTTACCTTCATTTTTATTCATTCAATAAAATCCTCATCCGTTTGACAGAACACATGCTGCAAATCCTCACAACGCAAACACTTTTTAAAAAATACACTGCATTTTCTCACAATGCAAACAAAATTAATAAAATGCCCTGCATTTTTTTGACAATGCAAACAATTTACAAAAACATGTGCCGTTTTCTCACAACACTTTCAAGCAGCACGGAACACAATGGAAATGTAACAAAAGTACCCTAAAACATGATAGACCCAGCTATTTAGGTTATGGTTGTTTAGGCTAATACAATACAAACAACAAGGAAATCAGGATGTTAAAATAAATAAACAAAAATCACGGCACAGCAACATTCATCATATTTATGAGTCCACTTGAAACATTTCTGTTGTGTTCCAAGTGTTGTGAGAAAACGCAGTGCATTTTTAAAAAATGTGTTTGCGTTGTGAGGATTTGCAGCACGTGTGCTGTCAAAACAAATCTTTTTTGTAATTGTTTTCTTAAATTGCAGCACGTTAAGCTCTCTCGGCCACCTTTTGTCCAAAATAACTTACAATGAGTGCTACTTGTACTGAAAAAATACAAGCTGGAAAAGTTTAAATGGAATGAGAAAATAAGTTTTTCTATCTATTCATTTTATTTCATTTTTAAGTATTCAGGATGAAAGATGAGTTTTCAGGTGCCTTTTGAACATTGCCAGCAGTCTGTGTGGGATTGGGAAGATCATTCCACCAGTGAGGAACAGTAAATGAAAAGATTCTGAAAAGTCATTTAAAGACTCTCAGTGATCGTACAACAGGATGCTGTCTTGACATGTAGGCAGGAAACACAGCAAAAATGTAACTAAGAAACTTTTAATAACTGATGAAATGGTAACTCACATGCACTTACTGTACACAGAATTCTACAGTATGTCAACACTGCATTTCTCACTTGCCTCCTTTCTTATAGAACTCTGAAAACTAGAATGCCATCTTGTGGAGCATCACTATAAAGACATCACAGCTGTGCTTCAGAAGCTTTCTGGAGGGTGTGTATTTTTGTAGAAATATGTGGAATAACAGACATAGTGTATACAAACCATACACACATTGCAGTGGTGCACAGCCTCTGGCAGTTCTGTATGCAAGCATCAGAGATTTGAATTTGATGCAAGCTCCAACTTGTAGCCAGTGCTGAGATATAAAGGGAGTTTGGGCTCATTGAAGACCAGATGAGTTGCAGCAGTCTTGGTTGTTTGAAGAGGTTTCACAGATGATGATGGAAGTCCAGCCAGAAAAGTGTTACTGTATAGTTCAGTCTATAAATCATAAGTGCTTGGACCAGAAGTTCTGATCATTTGCTCAGTTAGGTTGGGCCTTATTTTATGTTGAGAAAGTTAAAGTGCAAAGCTGGATGGTCATGCTTTTTTGCAATGTGATCTTTAAAGGACAAATGGTCACCATAGATCAACCCCAATTCCCACCTGAATTGTTAGGCATACTGTAATTGTAGTTGAGCGTTGCATTGTGAAGTGATGATATTTGGAGTTGCAGGGAGGACAAAAAGTTTTGTTTTAACTAGCTTGAGCTTCTAGTGATGATCTTTCATCCATGTTGAGACATCCTCTAGGCAGTGTGGGATACGTGTAGCTAGTGTTGGATCATCTGGATGAAATGAAAAATACAGGGGTTGGACAATGAAACTGAAATGCTTGGTTTTAGACATTAGTATGGTGTAGGGCATCCTTTTGCATCCAATACAGCATTAATTAATCGTAAGAATGACAGATGAAAGTCCTGCACAAGGGGTCAGAGGGATTTTGAGGTATTCTTCTTGCAGAATAGTGGCCAGATCACTACATCATGCTGGTGGAGGAAAACATTTCCTGATTCGCTTCTCCAAAACACCCCAAAGTGGCTCAATAACATTTGGATCTGACTGTGCAGACCATGGGAGATGTCATCAAACCACACTGTCACCATCTTGCTGTGCATGTTGTTACATTATCATCCTCATACACAGCACTGCCTTCGGGTTGCTGAAGGTAGAGCTTGGCAGTGACTGGCACATCTAGCATAAGTATTGCGCCTAGGATATGCCATGATATTTCAGCCCAAACCATCACTGATCCACTACCATGCTTCACTTTGGGCATGCAACAGTCTGGGTGGTCGACTTATTTGGGGTTTCTCCATATCGTAACTACCAGATGGGGGAAAGACAGTGAAAGTGGACTCATCAGAGAACAATCATATTTCACATTGTCCACAGCGCAGACTTTTGCTGAAACGACATCTGGCATTGGCACATGTGACCAAAGGTTTGGCTATAGCAGTCCGCAAATGTATGTTGATATATTTTTTAACAGGTGGAATCAGGAGAGTTGATGTACACATTTAATTCTGCAGTGAGCTGGACAGCTGTGATTTTATGTTTTTGGATACATTTTGGCTTTGCAGATATCGCTTTCAGACAGCTTCCTCTTGAATCCACAGTAACTCCAGTTGGATGTGGTCCATCCTTCTTGGTGGTATGGAACTAGTTGGTATGAAAGCAACTCGGTTGAATGTGTTTTTGACTGCCTCTGGAAGTGATTGAAAGGGGTGTTCAAAGCAAGTCTCAGCATTCAGACTTTTAAGAGAAATCTTTAGGGTTTGTGATGGTTGTGTTAATGTGTGAGTGTGTATACAAAAAAGTTTTAGAAAGCACTTTCATAAAAATCTGTCTGAAATCAAAAAGACAGAGTGTGAAAACTAGATTATCATCCTTTAAGAAGGGTCTGACTGCACATGCACCCTCAGAAAGTGTAGGCTTTACGCATACACCTACACAACCCCTAAGCCTACCCCTCACAGTGGCGCCACTTGCTCTATTGAGTGTGCATGCCTGGGAGTGCATGTCTGAGAGTGCATGGACAAGTCTGTGGTCAGACACTGTTGGATCCTTCAGTTAACTTAGAAAGAGAAAATTTGAGAAGAGGGTGTAATAAAAAATAAAAATAAAATAATAATATTAACAGAGAGATGTCAAATCCATCCCCACAAGATCCCACCTGCTTTTTCTAACTATAACTGACTATGAACTGCAGAAATGATTCAACAACCTTAAGCACCAGTGTATAATACTTTGACGTATTCATGTATGTATTTTTCTTGTATGACAGTTTTTGTGTAAATGGATGATTAGGATGTTTTGGTGTTTACATTTGCCCACATAAGGATGATAATGAAGCGGTTGTCATGGAAGCAGAACAAGCAGAATCAGAATCAGAATCAGTTTTATTGCCAAGTGTGCTTCACACACACAAGGAATTTGCTTTGGCTACAGAAGCTTCCAGTGTACATAAAGTGACAAGTGACAACACAGAATAAATATTATAAAAGATGACAATAGACATTAAACAGAGATGCAGTCCAACGATCTGGATGTTAAAATGTATGTACAGATTTGTTATAAATATACAGGTTATAAGGTGCTGTGTGCAAAAGAGTAAGTATTGCATTATATATTGTTATAAGGTGCTGTGTACAAATGCGTAAGGAAAAGTATTGCATTGTATATTACTATAAGGTGCTGTGTACAAGTGCGTGTGAGAAAGTATTGCACATTTATTGCACAATAGGAGAAATATTAACTGTTCATGAGGTAGATGGCCTGAGGAAAGAAACTTTTCCTGTGGTTGGCAGTTTTTGTGCTCGGTGCTCTGTAGCGCCGGCCAGACGGTAACAGTTCAAACAGGAAGTGTGCTGGGTGCGAGGCGTCCAGGGTGATTTTGCGAGCCCTTTTACTCACTGTGGAAGAGTACAGTTCTTGAATTGTAGGAAGGGTAGTGCCAGTGATTCGTTCAGCAGTCCGGACTATTCGCTGTAGTCTACGGAGGTCAGATTTGGCTGCTGAGGCAAACCAGACGGTGATTGAAGTGCAGAGGATGGACTGGATGACAGCTGAGTAGAACTGCACGAGCAGCTCCTGTGGCAGGTTGAACTTCCTCAGCTGACGGAGGAAGTACAGTCTCTGCTGGGCTTTCTTTACAATAGAGTCTATGTGAGTGTCCCACTTCAGATCCTGAGAGATGGTGGTGCCCAGGAACCTGAATGACTCCACTGCAGCCACAGTGCTGTCCATGATGGTGAGCGGGGGGAGTGCAGGGGGGTTTCTCCTGAAGTCCACTATCATCTCCACCGTTTTGAGCGTGTTCAGCTCCAGATTGTTGTAACTGCACCATAAAGCTAGCCGCTCCACCTCCTGTCTGTATGCAGACTCGTCACCGTTCCGGATGAGGCCGATAACAGTAGTGTCGTCCGCAAACTTTAGGAGCTTGACGGAGGGATCTTTTGCGGTGCAGTCGTTGGTGTACAGGGAGAAGAGCAGTGGGGAGAGAACACATCCTTGGGGGGCACCAGTACTGATGGTGCGGCTGTCAGATGTGATTTTGCCCATTCTGACTAGCTGTTGTCTATCTGTCAGAAAGCTGGTGATCCACTGACAGACAGAGCTAGGAACAGAGAGCTGGGTCAGTTTGTGCTCGAGCAGTGATGGGACGATGGTGTTGAAGGCAGAGCTGAAGTCCACAAACAAAATCCTTGCATAGTTCCCTGGTTTGTCCAGATGTTGTAGGGTATAATGCAGTCCCATGTTGACTGCATCATCCACAGACCGGTTTGCTCTGTAGGCAAACTGCAGGGGGTCCAGCAAAGGTCCGGTGATGTCTTTCAGATATGCTAGAACCAGTCTTTCAAATGACTTCATGACCACAGATGTTAAGGCGACAGGTCTGTAGTCGTTGAGCCCGGTGATCTTTTGTTTCTTCTGGATTGGGATGATGGTGGAGCGTTTGAAGCAGGCTGGAACTATGCGCTGTTCCAGTGATCTGTTGAAGATCTGCGAGAAAATGGGGGCCAGCTGGTCAGCACAGGTTCTCAGACAGGCTGGTGAGACACCGTCTGGGCCTGGCGCTTTCCTTCTCTTCTGCTTACTGAAGACCTGACGCACATTATCCTCACTGATCTGAAGATCAGGGGGGGAGAGGGAGATGTCTGTAGGTGTTGATGGCTGTGTAGAAAGATGGTCAGGGCGGTTGTGGCTGGAGGTGGGTAGAAGTGTTAATTGCTGTGTAGAGGGTGTCTGGTCGAAGGTGTCGAATCTGCAGTAGAACGTGTTCAGGTCGTTAGCGAGAAGTTTACTGCCATCGATACTGGGGGGAGATGACTTGTAATTCGTGATGGTTCGCAGACCAGTCCACACTGATGCAGGGTCGTTAGCAGAAAACTGGTTTTCCAGCTTTTTTGTATTGTTTTTTGTAGCTAGACCAATCTCATTTGTTAAAATGTTCATGGTCTTGTTGTAGAGAATCCTGTCCCCACTCCTGTAGGCATCCTCTTTGACCTGACGAAGCTCTCTAAGTTTTGGTGTGAACCATGGTTTATCATTGTTAAATGATAAGTAGGTCCTGGTTGGGATGCATAACTCCTCACAGAAACTAATGTATGATGTTACAGTCTCTGTGAGCTCATCCAGGTCAGTGGTTGCAGCTTCGAAAACACTCCAGTCAGTGCATTCAAAACAAGCTTGTAAGGCCTGCTCTGTGTCGTTGGTCCATCTCTTAACAGTCCTTAATACTGGCTTAGTAGTTTTAAGTTTTTGCCTGTAAGTTGGTATAAGAAGAGACACATGTACATGCTCTAATATCCTATAAATAGAGGGCCAGTAATTAAAGTACTTTAAAAGAACCTCTGTAATGTCATGGGGTTGAAGCATTAATAATTTAGGCTGTGTTAAAACTGGTTGTGTACTATGAGTTTTGTTGTCATTGTGAACAACTTTGTGTTATACAGTATCTGTCCAAATGTGTTTCTTATCACTGATAACATGCATGCTTTCTCAAACACATATGCAAGCATACACTAATATATATATATTTTAATTATTAAGCCTTATTTTATTTTAATTATATTTTAATTATAGCTTGTTCAGACTTATGAGTTTATTAATTTTCAGTGTAATTTGGACCAGTCCTATAGGTTTAAGGTACCATGAAGGTATCTCGGCTTTAATGTCTCTTCGTCACAATGGTATCTCACTTTTGGATGTATTTTGAATACTTAGGACCATGTGATATTTCAGTTTTAGTTTTTTGATAAAAATGGGAAAATGTCAACAATTTTGTGTTTTTTTGTCGATATGGGGTCCTGTGTGTACATTCATGAGGAAAAGATTAACTTATAAAAAACGAACTTTAAAAAATTAACAAATAAGTTTAGCAAATGGCTGCAATATAACAAAGATTAGAAAGTTTAAGGGGATGTGAATATTTTTGTACCCACTGTACAGTATATGGTTAAAAGCTATTTTGCAATGATGTTGTGTTGCTACTTTTAGGCATCTGAATGCCCATAGTTGTATAAAGATACTGAAAACTTATTAAGGATTTGTTGCACGTCTACTAATACACTATTCAACATCTATACCTAAATTGGTAACATTTAATTGAGCACAAGTTTAACAGATTTTTACATGTTGTAGATGTTATAATGATTGTCTAGGAACATTTAAAAGATTATCTACAGATACTACCCAGATTATAGAAAACAAATATGAACTTGTAAATTAACTTACAGTAAGCAGACTATCTAAAAAGGGGAAAATCAAAATTAAGTGTGGCGCAGTACTGCAGAAGGTCACTGGTTCGAGCATCGACTGGGTCAGTTGGCATTTCTGTTTGGTGTTTGCATGTTCTCCCCGTGTTTGCGTGGGTTTCCTCCGGGTGCTCCGGTTTCCCCTACAAGTCCAAAGACATGCGCTATAGGTGAATTGGGTAAGCTAAATTGGCCCTAGTGTATGTAAGTGAATTAGAGTGTATGCATGTTTCCCAGTGATGGGTTGGAGACAGAAGGACATCCGCTGTGTAAAACATATGCTGGATAAGTTGGCGGTTCATTCTGCTGTGCCGACCCCAGATTAATAAAGGGACTAAGCCAAAAAGAAAATAAATAAATGAATGATGCCCATCCAGGCCATGGTAGTTTAGTATGTGCTTGACTTGAATGAATAATAATAATAATTTTAAAAACAATAAAGTAAACTATGTGAGCCAGAGTTTTAACAAACAGCTTGCTACCTCAAGCATAGTGTCAACATACTCATCTTTATCTTCATACTGTTACAAAACTGTTTTGCTTTCGTTAGGAGAACTCGATTGACTCCTGAGAGCATCTGTGCAACTGAAGCATTTACTTTATTATTTAATAAAGTAAATTTTCAGTTTCGATACTCAAAAATCATTCTGCATATGTCTGCAGATGGTTTATGCAGATGTTTTGTGCATAAATTTTAAGTAGAAATTGCAAATTCTGTCTGGCCCTACTTATAAGTCAAGAATATAGCATTTGTAGAAGCAGTTATAAACTGCTTACTAACGTCTATAAGTTAATGCTGAACAGATAATAAATTTACTATTTGCTAATGATTAAAATATGATTCATAGCATTAGTTATTATAAAGTGTTACCTCTGTTTATTATTCAGCTTCATTATTTAGCTTAATTTTAATTGATTCAGTTTCTCTGTGCTTTGTTTTGTAAAAACTATTACAATGTTTTAAAATCTTAAGCTTTCATCTACTTGTTGAGAACAACTCTTGTTTGTTTTTAATTGAAAAGAATGGCTGTGGTGAGATGACGGAGGTGGAGCCGGCATTGGATTTTGCATCATCAGGCCGGTCAGGTCGACGCAATGCCCTTCCTGACATTTTGGGCTCTCCTGCTGGTGTTAACCCATCCGACCTGCCCCTCACACTTGCTGAACTCTCCCTCACAGGTCAGACTCTTTTATTTTCACGCTAACAGAAAAATTTGGTCCTCTGCACATTTACCTGGTGCCTTGTTCTTTTTCTGAAGATGGTCCTGGAGGAGCTCAGTCTCCAGCATCACAGGAAACACCAATCCCTCAAGAAAGTTTAGATCAGAAACAGTGATCCAAAAAACTAATTTTCTCATCCTCCAGTGAACACCTGTACTGATGGAAGGAAATGCTCGGCTGATAAGATGTCTGTGCTGCAGACTAACATTTCATTTTTGGCACAGACTATGACCCTGTGCCTACTGACCCTAATAGAGACTCAGACTCATTGCCTTTGTGTATGTTGTTAATGAGACTATAGGTGAGATGTTTCAGATTACCTCGGTCATCTGGCCTAATGATGTAAGAAGTGGTTTAAAAACACCTAGCGATATTCTGATCATGCCCATGCATGCTGCTGAGAGCATCATTGAACAGAATATGTGAATATGCACTCACACAACAACACAGCAATGTGTATACAGTATGTTTGATCAAACTTTGTAGGCAGCATTGAAATCATGTTTTGCTTATTCAGCACTTTATGCTGTAGATTGATTTAAAGCAGTCAACTTTACAGCATGAAAGATGAAAAAGCACTCAATTAAACACTTTCAATTAAGACAATATTCAATAGACAAAAATGTCCACACGTACTAACAAACTTACCTTTAAACTACTATTGTAGTTTAAAAGTTAAATTATTTTGACCTGATTTTGCTCAGAGTGACTGCTTTCCTGTTTGTACTTCTATCGGGGCCCTGACAAGAAACACAAAAACGTGGCTTAGAGACTGCCAGTGTTGTTACTAATAAATGACTAATAATTAAGTTAACTACGATGAAACTAAAATATATAAATATTGCTTTGCAGAATAACTGAAACAACATAAGCTGACGTTACGAAACTAATACAGCAATGAAAATACAGCAATAAAAAAATACTAAAATAAACTAAATATAATTATAAAAAATACAAAGATGTTTATTTTTTGCACTAATTTATTTATGTTACTTAGACTGAAAAAAAATAATTCAAAGATTATTCCTTGAATTACAAATGTTTTAGTAATTTTTTTAAGTTAAGTGGTTGTAAACAATTTATTTGGGCTGAATTTAAACAAACAAATTAAGTTGAGAAATACTCATTTTAATTTGTTTAAACACAAACAATATAAATTGTTTGCAACAATTTTGCAGATTTTTTTTCAATGTATTTACTGGATTGCTCAGTCTTAAAGTTCAGGGCTAGTCCTATCAATGGGTGTCACGGTTGCAGTTTTATGCTCTCTCCGGATTGTCTGTTTTCACGTGGGGTTGTCTTGTTTTGATCGTTCACATCTTTATTGTTTTGGTGCGTCTGGGCTGATCACGTGTGATGACGTCACTCAGCTGTTCTGATTAGCACCAGCTGAGTGTCATTATTAGGGCTATATATGGACACCGCTGCTATGTTTCTGTGTCAGTTCGTTGTGTGGGAAGTCACTTACCTTCATTTGTGTTCAGGACAGCTAGGAGTGACCACCGGACCCCGTCCGTTTTCCGTCCCGACCTTCCTCAGCCCTGCCTCCTTGTCCTGTCTCTGCTAGACTCTGTGTGGTTGTTTTTTGACTTTGTAAATAAATCACTTTTCTTGCATTTTTGGATCCATACCTGTTTATTCACACGTGACAATGGGTCCCTGGGATCTGGTCTGTTTGATTGGCCTCAGTACATACAACAATTTACATTAAATTTTTAGTATAGACAAAAAATAGCAGTCAATTATTTCTTGTGCCAGGCACACATAAACTGTATGTGTTCATTTAATATTATGATGACAGACTTTTGTAAATGTTGAATTAGATTTTATTTACAATGAATAAAGTACACATATACACAGTACATTAGCTTCAATATTTCCTAAATATTATTATGTATCTTATTCTCTTAAGTGTCAGTCATTAAGTGTCAGCTTAATGCAAGGAGAATGTACATTTTTATTAATAAAACTTCTTACTCGGTTGACAAAGGTTATAAACTTTAATGAAATTGGAGGTGTGACAAAATGTTGTATTGTTCCATTAATTTTAAAATGTCAACTTGTGAACAATAACTTAAAAAAAGATTCTGAGTAAGATCTGTTATGATTTGCTGTTGGAAAAAAATTACTGCTGCGCTCTCCTGTTGGTTTAATCACTTACACTTATGTTTTCAGATAAACCACATCTTTTTCATATAAATATTTGCAGCTATAAAATGTAATAATCAGTGATTAGACTTGTGAAAGAGGCAATTTAGCTCTAACATAGATGTTGAAAGAATCTTATGCATTTATTTATAGTGTAAAATCAGCCTATGTTGGTGGAACTGGCATTTCACTGCTGTTGCAAACACAATATGCATCCCTTCTGAAACACACCTCTTCAATGTCACCTCTGCCAGTCAGCAACTTGAGACGGCACGTCTGTTCACAGCTATTAGCACATTAACAGACGTGCCAATATAGAGACAACGGCATCAAATACCACAGACATGACCTCAGCCGGCTGGCTTCAAGAACAAATGTGTGCTCGCTGGAATGAGCATAATTGAAATGAAATATTGTAATAGGACAATGAGCATTAACAATGAATTCTATACATGGTATAATACTCAGAAGAATGAGGGATTTTTGCATTTATTTAAACATTTGGCTAATTCAACATTTGAAATGTTTATATTCATTATATTACAAATGCAACTACATCGGGTTTTCATTTGGACTCTTGATAGTGAATTTCTCTAAAATCAAAATTGAGTCCTTTTAAATGATGTAGTAGTACAAGTGCCACCATAGCTTTGATATGTATATTGCTTGGTTTGTTTTTCTCATTTGCTCATTTAGACATTATCATCAGTGGAGTAGGCTTAAGCCATATTTGTTACGTTCGGGTGGTAGTGTAACGAGTCAACGGAGGCGAGGATCCATTTGCAGATTTTAATTAAAGCAGTATAGCAAACTCATGGGATAATCCAAAAAATCAAAGTCAAAAGCAGGCATGAGATCACAAAGGCAGGCGGCAGGCCTCAAATATCAACGGGCTAGGCTGAGGTCTAAAACACGGAAAAACTGGTACAAAAGAAACACGTTGAAACATTACCAACAGGAAACAATATTTCTGCGAGGTATGAGCGTGTGTGTGCTGCTTATGTAGTGTGTGTGATCAGTTGTGATGGTCCTCCGCTGGTGTGTGTGCAATCAGTTGTGATATGGAGCAGGAGTGTGTGTGTGTGTTGCATGACCAGAGTTGTAGTTCGTTAACTGGCTGATCTGTAGTTCCTGGAAGTGTGAACCAGCGATCTCTGGCAGAGGAGAGATCGCTGGTGATAGTGACAATATTTTTCTGATATTTTCAGGTAAACTTTTCTACCCAATGTGTTTTCTTGTAATAACTGTACTTCAGTGAAATGTGCACCAGCCCAACGTATTTAGATCCTATAAATGTCATCAATGTCATGTCAAATGTCATCTTTTAACCAGACAAAATTTCTTATCATGTTTAGTTTTTTCTTATGTGTGCCAAAACATACACTACTTTTTACAATAGAATGCTATTTCCTTTTTTGAACAGCAGTTGTTGTTGTCATCTTATTATATCCTTTGCATTTATCAATTCAAACCTGAAAATACATATCCAAATAATTGTTGAAACCACTGTTTTTGGCTTTTGTATATGCACTTGGCCATTGAAATGAAAATAGATTTTTTTTAAAATGTGAATAAAGATGACTCGCAGACTATTATTTTTAATCTGTTGAAACTCTGCAAACTCTTGCAAACTTACAGAAAACATCCTGTCAAACAAGTCAAGCGCATATTAAACTACCATGGCCTGGATGGGCATCATTCATTTATACATTTTCTTTTCGCTTTAGTCACTTTATTAATCTGCGGGTTTTATGCAGTGGATGCCCTTCCAGCCGCAACCCATCACTAGGAAACATCCATACACACTCATTCACACACATACACTACGGAAAATTTAGCTTACCCAATTCACGTACCACATGTTGGACATTGTCAGTCGGACATTGCTATTTGTATGTATAGGTTCAAAGTAAACAAGGTGAACACTTAAAAGTCACAGCTAGCCACTGAAAAATGGAGCAGACTCCTTAGCTCACTGTAAGCCAGTCTTACTGGATGAAGCTTTCATATTATGGCAAGATAAAGCACACTTGCATACATGGAGTTTCATAAATACCAGCAGAAGTGCCACAACCATTCAAACTGAAGGTAAATGCCTTCATATTTTTTTGGTTGGCATTTCTGTGTGGAGTTTGTATGTTCTCCCTGTGTTCATGTTGGTTACCTCCGGGTGCTCCAGTTTCCCCTACAGCGCTATAGGTGAATTGAATAAAGTAAATTGGCTGTAGTGTATGAGTGTGTGTGAATGTGAGAGTGTATGGATGTTTCCCAGTTCTGAGTTGTGGCTGGAAGCGCATCCACTGTGTAAAGCACATGCTGGAATAGTTGGAGGTTCATTCCGCTGTGGCAACCTCTGAAATAGAGACATCCAAAGGAAAATTAATAAATGGAAATTAAGCTATATTTATTTGTTTATTCTTAGATCTGTTTTTTTTTTTTTGCAACATTAATATTTTTTGGTAAAAAAAACAATAGGAGCCCTAATCATCTATTCCATGACTATCATATTATATTACTTAATGCTATTTATTTGCTAACATTAGTTAATTTGCTTTAGTTTACAGACTAACAATGAAAAACTAAAAAATTATTAAGTACTGTAACATTAAAATGATGAATACATACTGTAATCAATGTATTTTTAATTGTAAGATAGCTATCAATTACGTTAATAAGATAGTTCTCGCAACCTTACTTAACCTTACAACCCTTTTTAATTTCTTTCTTCTGATGAACACAAAATAAGATAGTTTGAAGAAAACAGGAAACCTGTAACCATTGACTTCAATAGTATTTTTCTGTCCAACAGAAGAAAGAAACAAAGATTTGGAACAACCTGAGGGGGAGAAAATATTGAGTACATTCTCATTTTGGGTAAACCGTCTCAACTATGAAATCCTTACAATATTATGATGTCATTGGTTGTTTCCCCTATTTGTACTCTTTGAAGACACTAAAACAGCTTAGCAAGACACCCCTTGTTGATTTCTATACTAGACACCTAGGCTTCTTTTAATCTGCATCACCACAGACCAATTAGCAAAGCCACAATTCATATAATATTTCCATGTTTCCCTAATTGTGTTGGTTATTAAAATAAATGTCGTTATAGTCATTTTATTCTAGTTACATTTATAATTTATTTACTGTTTGTTTGTAATTTCTGTCTAATTTATTAATTGCATTCTCTGTTACTACAAAGTTCAGTGATACAGATGTAATCTGGCTCGAATGTCATCTAGCTATTTTTGATTCAATATTACTAAAAATCTCATTTCACCCAAATCACATCTCAGACATCACAGGTTAACATTTTACACTGTTCTTCATGACTGGGAAATTATTCTCCCCTGAAAGTTCACATAGTCTCAGCCATGCAAGGCACTGTCTCATTGGGAATGGTTGCTATATAAGTTGTTGCTATAGAAACAGATATTCTTTGAATGGTGTCTCCTTTCTTCCAGAGGGAACACATTTATATGGAGTAGTGCCTGTATGGGACCTACAGTTTCTTACTTTAAGAAAACTCCAACAATATACCTTAGCTTTCAGGGCACTGCAGAATTCCTAGCTGAACTGAAGACTTTGACACCAAAAGCCCATTCACCTAAAAACAAAATCCCATTTTCACAAATCCAGTTTGACCCATGAAATGCAACAACAGTGGGGGAAAAAAAGTTAATTTATGCTTAATATATGGGTCTCATAAAACATATACAAAACCTTTTATGAATTTGATCTACATTATTTATTTGAACCAATGTGTGCTTCTTTCTTTGTATGATGGATATTAGAAAAGTACTGAATTTACTCAGTACCGAGGCCAGTAAAGTACGGGGTGCCTCAAGGATCAGTTTTAGGCCCTTTGCTGTTTACAATATACATGCTGCCCCTGGGAGACATTATTAGAAGACACGGGATCAGCTTTCACATTTCTACTAAACCTGACGAGACGTCTAAACTGTCTAAACTAACTGAGTGTATTAAAGATGTTAAAGACTGGATGACCAACAACTTCCTTCTCTTAAACTCAGACAAAACTGAACTATTACTTATAGGACCTAAATCCTGTACACAGCAGATCTCACAACTCGACCTGCAACTAGAGGCAACTTCAGCTAGTACAAAATGCAGCCGCCAGAGTTCTTACCAGGTCTAGAAAATATGATCATATCACCCCAATTTTATCCTCGTTACACTGGCTGCCTGTTAAGTTTCCTATTGAGTTTAAAATATTACTTCTTACCTATAAAGCATTAAATAATCTAGCTCCTGTTTATCTAGCCAACCCTCTGTCTCGCTACAATCCAACCTGCACTTTAAGATCTCAAAACCCAGGGCTTCTGGTAGTTCCCAGAACAGCAAAGTCAAGTAAAGGGGGTCGAGCCTTCTCATTTATGACTTCTAAACTCTGGAATAGCCTTCCTGATAATGTCCGAGGCTAAGACATACTCTTGCAGTTCAAAACTAGATTAAAGACCTATCTTTTTAGTAAAGCATACACTCAATACATCACTTAGCGGTATGATGCATGAATGTGCTCCACGCATCTCGTTTATATACACTATGAACATCAGCTACGCTAATTATTCTCTTTGTTCTCTATTTTCAACTGGGGATACTCATCCCGAGGCCCCCAGAGACTATCCAGCGCCACGGATGCGATCCAAGACCCGTGACGAGACGATTCAAAGGCTCCATAATCCTGGACCTCACTGTATCCCGAGCAGCTGCTTGGCAGAGTAGCAAGCAAGAGATTCCTTTGACCCTCCAAGGACAAACGAGCCTCGAATTCTCCAACCTCTGGCGCCTAGACTGCAGCTAGTGCTGCGCACCGATGGATTACTCTTCTGTGTTTGGACTCTAAGTAGTAAATATTATACAACACTGAACTGAACTGAACTGAACTCAAACACTAATAACTGGACTGACATTTTCAATTTACTATAACCTTCTATGTGAAGCTGCTTTGACACAATCTACATTGTAAAAGCGCTATACAAATAAAGGTGAATTGAATTGAATTGATTTCTGCAGGCACTGAGAGGCATGCAATTTATCTCTCTTTATTATGTATAACGTGTTGACTATTCAACAATAGGAAGTGCTATTAATGCATTTCAGCCTACTTTCGAGATGCTGTGCTTGTAAGATGTTCTACGCTCTATATGCCCCTTTGTGACATTATACGCCCACTGCCCTTCTCAGGCCAGGCAGCCGACTGGACTGCAGTCCTCATCTTCCCATCCTGGAGAGAAAGTCAGCCACAGCCATCTGCGCATCAGGCCTGTGGATCACCTTGAATTTAAATTTTGATTTTTTTTCTTGAATTTTTTTTAAGGCTATAAAGCCAGATTCCAGCCAGGGGTCTACACTTCATGCAGTGGTATCCTTCATGCAGTGGAGCCATTGGAGTTAGGCATGTTCTCATGGTCTAACCAGGACTGCCCAGATGCTTGTAGATGAAGATTTTGTGTATTAACCACTGAAACATGGCTGGTGCTGTTTTCTCTTTGGATAATGGAGTTTTCTATGCACTGTTCAGATTGTGATAATCCACACAGAACTGGACTAAGCCATCCATCATAGGGACAAAGACAATAGGGCTGACACAGTCGCTGTGGGATTCTTCTAGTATGCCTATATCTAGCATGTTTTTCTATTCTTCCTGAATCACTTTTTTTGTGTGTTTGGGAATTTGATATGGACACACCATCATCCCTGGTTCAGTCTCAATATGGTGCTGAATCAAGTTGGTTTGCACGGGCAAGGGCCAGAACACATGATTGGAGATACCAGATGTTGGTAGAGTTGCATGTCCAAGAGGTGATCAAACCCTGAGAGCCAATCACAGACAAAACCATTATTGATGAAGTTGATGAGACAGAGTAAAATCACATAATGCTAACTAGGGTGATTTTATTTTATTTTTTATCTCATATTTTTTACATGCTTTTAACTTATAAAACCGTTTCAAATGGATTTTTTGAAAGAATTTAAATTGACTTCACTATATGTTTTGCTTTCCTTTACTCTGCTTTTAACAATGAGTAGTGACTTCATGCTTTGTCCTGATTTGGATAAGCACACACACACTCTGACATCCCATTGTGATGATATCACCTCTTGCACAACTTTTTGGCAAGATAAATGGTACAGCACATAATTTTTACTTTTAATAGGTGTGGTTACAGTATATCAGTAGTCTAAATTATGTGTATAATAATGTGAAATATTATGATTTAAAATGTTTTTTGAAAAAAGACTTGTTTATTAACACTGCATTTATTAAATACATTGTCCAAATACAGTAAAAGATGTTATAATGTGAAATATATTCATTCATTCATTCACTAACTTTCTTTTCGGCTTAGTACCTTTATTAATCTGGGGTCGCCACAGCGGAATTGAACCGCCAACTTATCTAGCATATGTTTTATGCAGCGGATACCCTTCCAGCTGCAACCCAACACTGGAAAACCTCCATACACGCTCAATCACAAACATACACTACGGATAATTTATCCTATTCACCTATACCACGTCTTTGGACTTGTGGGGGAAACCGGAGCACCCTGAAGTAACCCACGTGATCAGGGAGAACATGCAAACTCCACACAGAAATGCCAACTGAACTTATGTAAAAAATATCTCTGACAAAAAAAGTTAAACACGACTAATGTCCCTTGAGTACAACACTCCAGAAAAGTGTAAAAGAATCCACAACCATGACATCCTGCAAATGCATATGGTTAAATAGGCAATTGGGCTATTAATGTTGTAAGGAATGCAAGCCACAAGTACACAATAAATAAAAACACTCACCGTGCACTCACATGTACAACGTGCATGTTTCATCTCAGTGCTGACTGAAACCAAAACACACTGACAGACAGACACTGAGAATAAAACTCCATGCTGCATACAGAACAAGCACAAACACCAGTACGAGAGTGCACACCCCGAGCAGGAGCATAATAAGCATAATAATATTGTGATGTGCCACTCCAAGTAAATTTAAATTTGCTTGATGATCTGAAATAATAAAATGTGCTAAACATGAAAAAAAGAAAGAAAATAAATCAAGGGATCAGCTACAACAGAAGAATCTATTGAGTTTTTTCAGAGCACATTTGGAATCTGAGCACAAAATGTCAATTTTAAATGATATATTACACAAATTATGGACCATAGTTTATCAGATCACACTTCAAGCATATGTCTGGTCATGATTACATACAAGTTTGATTTTATTGAACTTTGTTTACTTGTGCATGTGCATGCCAGTGCATGTCTATGAGGTTAGAATAGATCCCTCCGGCATTTGACTAGTTTTGTCCCACACAGACAGTGCTTGTGTTTAGTTGGCATGGAGCCGCTCAATACCATCTGTTCTTCCACCATTGATACACTTCATATAAATCAGAATTTCTCAAATGATTACATATGGACCATGTTGTCTATTTGGTTTGCCACAGTTTGACAGCATTCTAAACTGGAAGCTTTTACAGTACATTCACTGCTTGTCTTTTTTCTGTAATTGTGGCCTGTTGCATAATAGCTGCAGAGAATTTTGATAATTCATCCATTAACTCAACATTCTGAAATTCTAACCTGACAAAAGCTCCTTGCACAGTCAGGACAAGAACATTATTTAGAGAATTCTTTTTTTCTTTAGAATTCCTTATAAAAACGAAATCTCCCGAAACAACAACTTTTAACTCCAGGAATTCAAGTGTACTTTTTCCTGTCCTTTGTTACATTAGTGGTATATTGCTAGCACAACTGTTTCACTTGTATTTTTGCAAAACCCCACTATTGCTGTACTGTATGTAGAAAATAATTTGATCTTATTTTGATTGATCTTAAAACTCCTTAAAATTATATTGAAATCTACAGTAACTTAGTAAACTGGTATTCAGATGCCAATATGCACTCTTTGGCCCGTAGTCACAAAACATTATACTAAGCTTTGATGAAAAATAACACACTTTTTTAAAAAGAAATTAAGTTGGTGTCTATATCCGTTAAATCTATCTAACGTGGCTTGGGATAGTAAATTATCAAGTGTGTACCCAAGTCTTTGATATAAATTAAATTCCTCCATATATCAGCTATGATTAAAGTGTATCAGCTGTATAAGCCTTCTTTGTGATGGGTTCTACATAATATTGGTCTAAAGAACTCTTTGTACAATTGAAATGCTCCCCTAGAATGCCTTTTAAAATTTATTTAACTTGATAAGAACAAGGAGTGAAATTCTTAAAAATAAAACCGCAACACCACTACTAACAAAGCTCAAATTACTCCACTATTACTCGTAGCCACTTTTGTATTCTTTAGTGACATGAAAAGCGTACTCTTGACATAATTGTTTAATTTGTATTTTGCCACAATCCCACCATGATGCAGTGAAGAATAAAGTTGTTTTTGCTCTTTAAAAAACGTTCAAAAATAAATAAAATAAATAATGCATTTTTCACCTTTTAAAGGCGATGTGTTAAATTGCCAAGGCACTTTTCAACTTCACAGAATTAAGAATTATGTTACAATTAGGGTTGTAGCAATATGAGATTTTTACGGTATGATAGTCTCTGAAAATATCAGTTTCATAGTATATATTAAACGACACTTTTATATGAAAATTAATTCTAGCAGTAACTGTTATACATAAAATAATTTAAAGAAAATCAGGTCTTTTTAGCAAACATAATTAAACTCTCAATCCTTTTAAACTACATAAATTGGAGAGCAAAAAATGCAAATCAATGAGTTACTGTTTTCAGCAGCATTTTTGCATTTTCTTGTTTCTTTTCAGTCTAGGTTGTGTTGTAGGTACGTTAACTGGTATGTTGAGATTGTCAGGGCTCATTCTTGACCGCTGAGGTGGGAGAATGTGTTTATATGTACTGAACATCTTTACTAAAGACACACTTGTGGCAGGGATGCAGCAATACTTCCTGGTATTTGCCAGAAGGGTCATTTCTTCAGAATGCATTTACCACCAAACCAGGCGGTCAGCATTAATGCAACTGTAGAAAGAGACCTATACATTCTCATTTCATTGCAATTTCCTGAGGTTGTCTTCTGCAATTTGCAACCCAGACATCCTTTTTTAGTAAAGGCAATGCTACTGCTTCTTTCATTGTGCATAATTTTCTTTCCTTTCTGTTTTGTTTCCTTCTGTAAGATTCATGGCTTCTTGCATACACACTCTGTGTATTTCACTTCCAGAAAGTCTTGATTACTTGCTTCATCTGTCGCATTAGTTGGTTATACTCAGCTTGCTCAAAAAGATATATCACTACCTGTGTGCTCCAGTACTAGTGTAAGTATAGTGTAACCTGTTTCTCAGAGGCCAGGGCATCAGTAAGGTCACTGAGATGCTGAAGAAGCTGATTGACATTTTCAATTATGGCAATGTCAGTGTCTTTTGGCATGACATGCAGGGGACTGCATAGATAGCCTATTTTTGCTCGAGAAACCTAAAGATCATCTCAAAGGTTGATCCCCATCTTGTTATCGCATTATGGATATGGGAATGCTCATGGGAGTTCCAGGACTGACTTTTTTGTTTTTTATTTTATTTCTATTTTCAAACTCCCTTAAAATCTGTCAAACCAAGATGGCAGCATAGTAGTTGCATGCTGCATGTCTTGTCTCTGTATCTACGTCTGTACGTTTTGTGCTGAATTTCCAGTGTTTTGTCACAGTTCTTTAATTTTGCCGGTTTCTGGATTACACTTTCCGTGTGTGTCTGCGGTTGTTCCTGGGCTCCTTTCGCGCTGATTCGGGAGGTTTGTTGCTTACTCGAGTGGACGTTTAAAGGCGTGTGAGCTGTACGCGGACTGCCAGCTTCTTTGTCTGCAAGCCCCTTTTCTGTTTTCCGTTTGATGCGTGTGTTGTTTGATGAGGACAGAACAGTAGTTTGACAACACTGGGGCTTTGCTTACTTGCGATAATCTGTCTCAGTATCCAAACAACTCAGTTTATTGAAACTTTTGGACTGGATCATACAGCATGGATTCGGAGCCTTTCATAATGAATTACTTTACACCTGCGGGTAGAAAAAGCGGACTAGATTATAATAAGACACGATGTCGGAGCTGGCTGTCATCGGAATGCTTTTTAGGTTTTAAACAAAGACTGTTCCTGTTCTCTGCTGCACTATGTTTGCTTTATTTGTGCAGTTCAGTTGAAATTTTCAACATCTGTCAAGCCCCAGTTGCAGCTCTGCCTCTTTTTCCCTGCAACAAATAAAGCAGGAATCACCAATCTTGGTCCTGGAGGTCCGGTGTCCCTGCAGGGTTTAGTTCCAACTTGTCTAAAAACACATGCCTGGATGTTTCAAGTATACCTAGTGAGAGCTTGATTAGCTTGTTCAGGTGTGTTTGATTAGGGTTGGAACTAAAATCTGCAGGACACCAGACCTCCAGGAACAGGTTTGGTGATTCCTGAAATAGAGGGACATGTTCAAACATCTGTTCACCATGGGACAAAACAATGCCTTTATCATCGCTGGTCGCCACCAATCCAGTTTTTTTAGTTCGCATAATCTGCATTATGACTTTACAGGACAATTTCTCTATGCCTGTTTATCACCATAAGTCAGATTAATAATGACTTTTTCATCAGACTATTCAGACAGAGATATCTTATTATTCTCTTACTGTTGATGTCAGGGAATATTCAACCTAATACCGGGCCATTTAATGCCTCATCTTCGGACAGTTTGGCAAACGAATATACATCCTTGTTAACTTTTGATTGTTTTTGTAATCAAAAAGGTCTTGGGATAATGCATTTAAATATACGTAGTCTTCTACCTAAAATTGCAGAGCTCACTGCATATGTTTATACTGCAAACCCAGACACTTAAGTAATTTCTGAATCATGGCTAAGGAAATCCATTCCCAATTCTGTTGTTTCCATCGTTGGTTATAATATTTTTCGACAAGACAGAACTTCTAAAGGTGGAGGGATAACTGTCTACTGTAAGGATAACCTACAGTGTTCTGTAGTTATCTCTAAATCAGTTACTAAACAGTTTGAGTTATTAATTAAAAAAATATTACAGTAGCTGGTTGCTATAGACCACCCTCTGCTCCTGCATGTGCTCTGACCACTTGAAGTGAAGTAATTGCTCCCTACACTTCATCTGAATTCATTTTGTTAGGGAACTTGAACTGGGATATGTTTAATCCACCGTCATCCTTACAATTACAACTAGACACTTTAAATCTGACCCAGATTGTGCAGGCCCCTACAAGATATAATACTAAGACTATGCAATCTGGTACATTAATTGACATTATTCTTACTAATAGACCAGAAAAATATATATCTGGCGTACTTTGTCAAGGCCTTAGTGATCATTGTAGCATAGTCTGTGTTCGTAAGAGCACCACTTTAAAAAATTCTCAGAAGTTTGTTTTTAAACGTTTTATTATTATTTTTTTTGTGAACACGCCTTTTTAAATGATCTGGCTGACATGGACTGGCAGAGAATCGAGCTTATTCCAGAAGTCAAAGAGGCTTGGGTATATTTTACTCTTCTGTTTAAACAAACATGTCCCCTTAAAAAAAACAGAGTAAAGAATCGTCTTAGCCCATGGTTCAGCACAGATTTAGCTGAGATCATTCACCAAATACACCTTCTAAAGCGTAGAGCAGACTTCTAAATATGTCTGATTGGCAATCTTTTAGGGCTAAAAGAAATAAATGTACTCAATATATTAGACAGGCAACATCAAGTTATTTTAAGCACTGTTTGGCTGGTAATGGTCCTGAATCTCAGATGTTTTGGAATAGTATCAAAACAATAGAAAATGAAACTGCTTCCTCACATCTTCCAATTTTATCAAACATGATGGGGTTGTTATCACAGACAAACCCAAAATAGCGAAGCAATTTAAAAGACATTTTGTAAATGCTGGTTGTATCTTCAAGAACAGCTCTCCGGTTAGCCAGACATCAACTTTTCACTCACCTGCCTCAGGTACTCCTTACTTTCCGGTTGATAAAAGAGACTGAGGTACTTGGGAACTGCTCAGTTTGGAGATTGACAAATCAGCTGGATTGGATGATCTAGATCCATTATTTTTAAAGAAAGCAGCCTACATCATTGCACAGCGTATCATTCATTCATTCATTTTCTTTTCGGCTTAGTCCCTTTATTTATCCGGGGTCGCCACAGCGGATTGAACCGCCAACTTATCCAGCATTTGTTTTACGCAGCGGATGCCCTTCCAGCCACAACCCATCTCTGGGAAACACATTCATACATTCTCATTCACACACATACACTATGGACAATTTAGCTTACCCAATTCACCTGTACCGCATGTCTTTGGACTTGTGGGGGAAACCGGAGCACCCGGAGGAAACCCACGCAACCACGGGGAGAACATGCAAACTCCACACAGAAATGCCAACTGGCCTAGCCGGGGATCGAACCAGCGACCTTCTTGCTGTGAGGCGAACGTGCTACTCACTACGCCACCGTGGCGCCCACAGCGTATCACATGTATTTTTAATCTTTCTCTCCAAACCAGTGTCCTACCAAGAGACTGGAAATCTGCTGCTGTAACTCCACTTTTTAAAGGTGGTGATAAAACAGATTTGTTTACCCTGGAAAGAGAGATCAGAGTCGCCAAAAAGAACTACTCTGAGAAACTAAGGAGTCAGTTCTCTTCCAGCGACTCAGCATCAGTGTGGAACAGTTTGAGGAACATCACAAACTACAAGACACCATCGCCCAACGCTGTAGACAATGAACAACTTGCTAACAACCTGAATGAGTTTTACTGCCGATTTGAGAAAACCCCCCACACCCCCTCTGAACTGCTCTTCACGCCACCATTAACACCTCCACCACCCCCCGCCTCCCCCATACCTGCACTTCAGTTCAGTGAAGATGATGTGCGCCAGTTCTTCCGGAAACAAAAGAGGCAAAAAGCACCAGACCCAGATTTTAGAACACCAGCCTGTTTAAAATCCTGTGCTGACCAACTGGCCCCCATCTTCACCCTGATCTTCAACAGATCACTGGAGCTGTGTGAAATGCCCTCCTGCCTCAAACGCTTGATCATCATGCCCATCCCAAAGAAATCCAAACCTAAATGACTACAGACTGGTGGCGCTAACATCTGTGGTCATGAAGTCGTTAGAAAAACTGGTGCTGGCCCACCTGAAGGACATCACTGAACCCTCACTGGACTCTCTTCAGTTTGCCTACAGAGCAAACAGGTCTGTGGATGATGCAGTCAATATGAGACTGCATTATGTTTTGCAACACCTAGACAGACCAGGGACCTATGCGAGGATCTTGTTTGTTGACTTCAGCTCAGCTTTCAACACCATCATCCCAAAACTTCTCCTGCCCAAATTAACTCTGCTCTCCGTGCCCAAATGTTCCTAACGGACAGGCAGCAGCTGGTCAAGCTGGGTAAATCCTCATCCAGGACCCGCACAATTAGCACTGGCGCCCCCCAGGGGTGTGTCCTCTCCCCCCTGCTCTTCTCTCTGTACACGAATGACTGCACCTCAAAGGACTCCGCTGTCAAGCTCCTAAAGTTTGCAGACGACACCACCCGTATCGGCCTCATTCAGGCAGTGACGAGTCTGCTTACAGACAGGAGGTTAAGGAGCTGGCTATCTGGTGCAGTCACAACAACTTGGAGCTGAACACGCTCAAAACAGTGGAGATGATAGTGGACTTCAGGAGAAACCCCCCTGCTCTCCCCCCACTGAGCATCATGGACAGCACTGTGGCCGCAGTGGGGTCATTCAGATTCCTGGGCACCATCATCTCTCAGGACCTGAAGTGGGACACTCACATTTTCTCCATTGTCAAAAAAGCTCAACAAAGGCTGTACTTTTTTCGTCAGCTGAGGACGTTCAACCTCCCAAAGGAGCTTCTGAAACAGTTCTACACCTCCATCATTGAATCAGTCATCTGCACTTCAATAACTGTCTAGTTTAGCTCAGCTACCAAATCAGACCTTCGAAGACTATGTCGAATAGTTCGGACTGCTTAGCGAATCATTGGTACAACCCTCCCTACTCTCCAAGAACTGTACTTATCCAGAGCGAGCAGAAGGGCTGCCAAAATCATTCTGGACCACTCACACCCAGCACACTGCCTCTTTGAACTGTTACCTTCTGGTCGACGTTACAGAGCACTGCGAACCAGAACAGTCCGACACAGAAACAGTTTCTTCCCTTAGGCAATCCATCTCATGAACACTGGATGATAACAATCATGGAACCTACATCACTACTTGCTATACACTTTTTACACACACATACACTTATTTAACAACACACTTTAATGCCAATTTGCACATAACAGCTGCACATATAACATTGTATATAGTAATACACCTGTACACACACTTGTCAATTTGTATATTTGCATTTAACACTTCTATTTTTTGAATATATTTATTATCTGTTTTTTGTCCTGTCTCTGTAATTCTGTTGCAATGTAGAAGCTCTGTCACGAAAACAAATTCCTCGTATTTGTGAACATACCTGACAATAAAGCTCTTTCTGATTCTGATTTAAATTGCTACAGACCCATCTCTGTTTTGCCCTGTCTTTCGAAAATACTGGAGAAGCTGGTCAATAAGCAGCTTATTTATTATTTGGAGACACATAATGTTTTTAATCAGGCTCAGTCTGGTTTTAGATCTGGTCATAGTTGTGTAACTTAAGGTTCTTAATGATATTATATCTGCCATTGACAATGAGGAGTATTGTGTAGCTGTATTTGTTGATCTGGCGAAAGCTTTTTTCTCTGTGGACCATGAAATTTTACTGGATAAGCTAAGATATATTGAACTATCAGAGCTGTTTGGTCTGGTTCAGGAACTATTGTTCTGGTTGTCTACAATCAGCTTCTGTCAGACCCCCTGCTGCTTCAGAAAAGGGTCCATGGTAGCATATTGGGTCCTACACTTTTTAACATTTATGTTAATGATATTGCTTCTGCTTCTTGCAATTCTTACATACATCTATACGCTGATGATACTATCATTTATACATTTAGTTGTTCTTTGACTACAGCACTTTCTTCACTGCAAGCCAGCTTTTTAAGCATTCAACGCGTTTTTACCAATCTTCATTTAGTTTTAAATACTAATAAAACAAAATGTATGGTTTTTAATAGGAATTTACCACATGTTGAGTTTCCTCTTAAAATGTCCTCATTGGCCAGTACTGAGATTAATTATGTTGACTGCTACAAATATCTCGGTATCTGGTTAGATGGAAGACTGACGTTTGAAACTCACATAAATGAATTGCTCAAAAAGGTTAAAGGGCACCTTTAATGAAAAATCTACTTTTTAAGCTGTTTGGACAGTCATATGTGTAGGTATAGTGTATAGACGGTCATTTTGGGGTGATATAAACACACCCAGTCCTTTTTTTTCAATTTAACAACATAAAAACGGTGGACCAATTAGAGCGGTTTTGAGACCGGTTTGGGTCCCCCCGCCCACCCATATTGATTGACAGGAGCGCATTACCATATACTCCGCTTGTTATTCCACGTCCGCCATTTTCTTATTGTGAGTCAAAGCGATGCCACCAAAGGAACACCCTTGCGCTGTTTTTGGATGCAAGGCTCAACACAAGAGCCTTCATCGTCTTCCTGGAAATGAGCAACAGAGGCTTAAATGGCTAAGTTTTATCTTTAACAATCAGGTGCCTGAAAACGTACCTAAACTGTTGTATGTTTGCGCTAACCATTTTAGCGCAGACTGCATTGAGAATGCTGGACAATTCCACTCGGGATTCGCGAGTAAATTGTTTTTGAAAAACGGATCAGTTCCAACAATCCGCGAGCCTGCCTTACTTCGAGTAAGTATTACACTTTCTGTACTTCTAACTTTAGCAATCTAATAATGTTGAGCCGAAATGAATAGCATTGTGGCTAAAGCTACTTCGGATGTTTTGTTTGCACGTGTTTACTGTTATTGTGCTTTGCTAAAAACAGTCGACATACTTCAAGCAGTAAGTGTTAATGTGTACTTGAAGAAGTTTTAGCCATTAGAAACAGAAACCGTAGAAAAAACATTGTAATAGAGCAGTACCAGTAGTGGCTACAGCTAAAGTTTGTTGTATATAATGGATGTTTGTTGATATGTGTTCACTGTAGCTGCACGTGTCCGCAGTTGTTTACAATAAGATCGGTGTGTTTTCAGCAAAGAAAGGTCATTAAAATTGTTTGTTTTTTTAACAAAGGCCACGACGTCGACACAGAGCAACAAGGTGGACGTTGGTTGCCAGACAGAACCATTACAAATGTCTTTACGTCGTGTTGGTATGCAGTTGTCGTTTAGGACGCTTCAGCCCAAACACAGGAGTACAAGTAAGCTAGTTTCTGTGTTTTTTTTGGCAGCAATATATATTGTATTTTACTGTCTTTATAAACGTGTACTAATATTAGTCATAAAATTACACTACAGGTGTCCAGACAACAGTATCCAGCTTTGACCTGACCATACCATCAGCCTCCTCTACAGTATTTATGACTTCAACGCCCCTCAAACCTTCATTAAAAAGACCTCGTCTGGAGCTGGAGGAGGAGGAGGAAGAAGCTGAAGAGACTCTAACAGAGTCAAAGATTATAGCCCAAGACTCTGATGTGACATATGACCCTGCAGAGGAAGACACATTTGCAACTGAACCAACAGACTTATCGTGAGTTATGCATTATGTAAATCATTCACAAGTTTGTGTATTGTCATCATAGCAGGCATAATAATTTGTACTTATTTACATTTATGTATTTTTACAGAATCCAAGCGTGCCCAGTTCAAAACATTGCTAAGTTCATTGTCTATGAAACATGCCTCATGGAGCTCTTCAGTCACTGCCCAGTGTGTCAGAGGAGATGTGATGTAAAGTCACAAAGGCTTGGGACATTTCTTAGCGTAGAGCAAGTCTGCAAGCACTGTGAGTTTGTGAGAAAATGGAACAGTCAGCCAATTATTGGTAGTACTCCAGCTGGCAACCTACATCTTTCTGCTGCAGTGTATTTGAGCGGTGCTTCATTTTTTGTAGTTGAAAAGGTAATTATCCATCAAATAATTTATCACATTTCTTTTACAAACACAATATCAGTTATGTCTCAGGGTGTACATTGTACAATATCATTGTACTAAAAATTTACCTCTGTGTTTTCAGGTATTTGCCGCAATGAAGCTACAAATTTGTAAATACAGTTCCTTTCGTCGACATGCAAGAATTTGCATTGAACCTGCTATTGTCCACAAGTGGAGAAATTGGCAAAGTGAAACGCTAGAACAGCTCAGTCAAAGAGACAATGTTATCGTTGGAGGAGATATGAGGGCTGACTCACCAGGTATTTCGACAATTTTTTTTCTTATAATTAAAATGTTTTATTTATAATTAAATACTGTTTAATAACAAAAAGGAATATAAATTACAAGCATTTCAAAAATGTGTTTTAAATAATTATGTATGGTTTGTTCTTGAAGGTCACTCTGCCAAGTATGGCAGTTATACAATGATGGATCTTGCAACTAACACAGTGGTGGACCTACAGTTAGTCCAGGTAATACAGAAGAGTGTTATGTGAGCTAGCTTTTTTTTTTTTGGTGGAAAATATGCTATTTAATTTTTTTATCCCTCTCATTTAACCTTTTAATAGAGTAATGAAGTGGGGGGCAGTTACCATATGGAAAAAGAAGGCCTGAAGAGAAGCCTTGACCTGTTGGACGCTCGCGGTGTCAGTCTAGAATGCTTTATCACTGATAGACATCCTCAGATCCAGAAATATCTCAGGGACCGAAATGTCACTCAATTTTATGATGTGTGGCACATGGAGAAAGGTATGTAATTTAGTAGTTATCCGTATATCTATGTCAATTTGACAGTTACAGTTCTTACATTTGTATTATTAATGTATGAGTTCATGTAATCAACACAAATTTTTCTATAATTTTCAGGAATTTCTAAAAAACTGGACAAGATATGCAAGCTGAAGGGGTGTGAGATGTTACGTAAATGGTTGCGTAGCATCAAAAACTACATCTACTGGACTGCTGCATCATCCACAAATGGTCCTGAAAGAGTAGCAAAGTGGACCTCTATCTTGAACCATGTACAAGACAAACATGTACATGAAGACCCCAATTTTCCAATTTGTCTGCATCTGCCACGGATAAGCAGAGACAAGAACAAATGGCTGTCAGCTGGTAAGTTCTATACAGACAAACAAAATATTCTCTTGATAAAACGATTGCAAAACAGACCTCGTTTGTTTGTTCAGAATTGTTTTCAATTCAGACTCTAATAACTAAAGAACATTTGAACTTGTTTACCAACATTGCCGTTCTACAAGCTGGAGAAAGTTCTCGCTAACAAGAGAATATTGAAGGATGTGGCCAAGCTA
>CAIGQQ010015483.1:2185778-2198134 GCA_903798035.1 Danio albolineatus | reverse complement strand
ATATATATATATATAAATATATATATACATACACACACACACATACACAGTGTGTGAGTGTGTTTTTATTATGGAATTAGTTTCTACATTTTAAAATAATAATATATATATTTTACTCACCATAAGCTCTGTTAATGTGTACAGTGATGTATAAGAGGAGCCAATCAGACTCGTCATCCTTTTTGAATGGCGTTTCATCAAGGGAAATTTGGATGAATCCAAACTTTTGTTAAACTCGGACATTTCCTGCACTCACTGTTGAGTTTTCTTTTACGTCATAACAGGCATAACTGTCTAATTGAAAGCACGTGATAGCGACACCCGGTGGTTATTTATTGAATTACGTTTATTTTTGTACAGGGGGCAGATTCTATTAATATTTATTAAAAGCCCCGCGGGCCGCCACTAAACTTATTGAGGGGCGTAGTTTGGACACCCCTGCTCTAGAGGGAGCATTGCTCAAACTATTCCAAAATAGCAGAATGCCTAAATACACTGCAGTTCCTAATCTGTTGATGTAATTGCTAAGTTTAGCAACAATTTCACAATTTAGTGCATTGATGCTTTACTGATTATTAATGAGCATTTTAAATGAGTAATTTAAAAAAAAATCAATTCCCATTTCTTGCACTGAACTGTTGTGTGGGAGTATTAGAAAGTACATATAATACATTTTCATGAGATTTCTCTTATTCTGTGTAGTAACACAGGTCAAAGGCCATACAGTTGCTGGGTGAGTAAGATCAGTGCTGCAACCACTTCTGGATTGCAGGCAGTCACGATAATGTCTTGAGTGTGACCCTGCAGTGAGTGAACCATAGGTTATAATCAGAGCAGACTGTCACTTCAGTCTGTGGTTTGGGCTTTTTTTCCAACCTGTTTACCTTTTTTGCCGCTTAATCTGACAGAAGACCTTTCAGATGTCCTCTCAATAGCTGATATCCCTTCAGATTTCATTTTTGTAAAGGTCAATTTTTTTATACATTTTACAGTCAAGTCTTTAAAAAAAGAAGTCAAGTTGCTGCTACATGGCTCAAACTGAGATGGTGATGAAGAAGAAATAAAACAAATTATGTTGACTTTAATAACATTTAATGACAACAGACCTGTGATTTAATGAAGTTTGAGGTCAGTGTTATTTGGTATGGGTGTTCAAAAAGTATAGGAAAAGCACAATAAGGTTGAAAATGGCAATAAAACAATAATGAGAAGGAATATTATGAAGAGTACACATAATGTTAATACTAATAATAAATTATAAGGCTGCCTCTTGGTCCTCTGTGATCATGGCACAAATTAGATCAGGTCTATTCCAGAAGAGGTGCTGCAGGGCCTGGGCCCTAAAGTGCAACCACTGGCCACAACACACATTTTCTCTTCCCGTATTAATTGCTGAATTATAGTATATTTGTGTCAGATATATTGTTACGCATTAAAAAAATAATTATTTAATAAAAAAATAATAATTATATATATATATATATATATATATATATATATATATATATATATATATATATATATATATGTATGTAAATTAAATAAAGGTTTACCATTATGGAGGTATGTAGCTTTTTAGTCGAGCAGTGTTTTCATTATTTTAATTTTTTTATTAATATAAAAAAAGCCAGGAATAAGATGCAGTACAGATGGAGCACAATGAGAATTCCAAAATGTTTACAATGCAAGGCAAAACCGATTCAATGCTCATCAAGTCAAACGGGAGAAGCAAGACTTAATTATCGTAAGTGCATGTCGTAGCACTTCTCATATCTTCTGCTTGAGTTGACATACAACGGTTATTTTCACATGAAATCGTCTCCTACTTGCTGACTGACAGATATTTACTCACAGAGAGCTGTGTTTCAGACATGCATTCACAGACATGCATTTTAACAGGCACACAGCAGTTCAGAGAATAATTAAATGGATGGGGCAAATACAAAATCCTTTTAGTGTAATATCCATGTGTATTGAACTATGGAGGTTGCACCGAACAGTTCAATATTATAGCAAGTATTGTGGCATCCCTAGTATGCATGCATATATTATATGTTAGTGTATTTTAAGCATTAGATCATTTAATATTAGTCAAGGTTATTACAGTACATCTTCCAAACCCCCTTCACCCTCACTTTATGTATTGATATGAATGTATTGTGGAAAATGGCTTGTTGAAGATCATGACTGGTTGAAGATCATGAAAGATAACCAAGATTGAAAATTAAAAATCTAAAATTTTATTTGCAAATATCATTATATTCTAAGTGTGTCATACCACAACATATTACAATTTGAAGTAACTTTGACTTAACAAAATTATTTATTATTGTGCTTTACTGCAATCCCCAGAGTCTCCCTATAATTTTGTCTGCTATATTTATTTACATTTCTTTCACCAAAATACAATATTACATGAACAAACAAATGAACACATACATACATGGGAAAAATATAAATAATATGCCATGTTAAAATTTGTAACACCACATTAAGAGACCTGTATGACATAAAGGGTTTTATCACTTCATACCCAGTCTAATCCATAGGTCTCAAACTCAGTTCCCAGAGGGCCAAAATTATGCACAGTTTGGCTCCAACCCTATTCAAACACAACTGATCCAATTAATCGAAGGTTCAGAAGAGCCTTGAACACCTTGGCTAGTTGCATCAGCTGTGTTAGATTAGGGTTGGAGCAAAACTGTGCAGAGCTGTGGCCCTCCAAGAAGCAAGTTTGAGACCATTAGACTCTAATCCATATGTTTTTTCCCCCTTATTTCTTTTTTATTATTATTATTCATATTTGAACGGTCAACATAAACAAATTTGATAGTATGTGATCTTTTCAAGATCAAAAATTGAAGTTTTTTTTTCAAATTAAAAAGTAGTGCTAATCGTCTTCTGAAAAAAAAAACTTGGAGAAACTTTGATTTAGACCATTGTGCAACCTCCTACATTTGCAATGCCCATGCAGGCAACAATCTATAGACTTCTCTAGCATTGAGCCGTTTTGCCTGGATTATACTAAACTTTAAATAAGCTCAAAGAAGTAGGCGGCAGCTACTATATGAGAGAGACCGTGCACTGTTAAAAATTGTCCCATTAAAAAAACAGTAAGTTACTGGCAGCACAGTTGCCAGCAAGTTACTGTTAAATTAACAGCATCTAGCTGTTGTTTAAATTTACAGTTTGTTGCTGTTTTTGGAAATACAGCATAAAGCTGTTATTTTTTAAATTAACAGTAATTTACTGTCAAAAGTAACAGTTAATTAATGTTTATTTGAATTTTTAACTGTAAACTACAAATATGTTATACTAAGAAATGAACTGCTGAGAAAACCGGTGTATATATATATATTTTTTTTATTTGTTATAAAAACATGGTTTTAAACAATGTACACATATAGCCTTTGTAACATAAAAAATGTATTAATGCAGTGGAACCTCAATATATGCTTTATTACGTCTTTCAAAAACAAAAGCCACTTTAACCCCACAATATTTCAAAATTAGTGGTTATGGAAAACCAAGTGGAATCACTACAACTTTTGTTTAATTGAATAAACAACACATTTATGTAACATTTATTAAAAAAACCTAAATGAGTTACTCTGAAAACTTCTAAGTGAATTACAGAATTAGTGGATAAGAAATAAGAATGCAATGAACAGTTTAATTATTATGCAACTAACACTAAAATGAGTGCCATTAGAAAAGAGGATGCGCAAGGTGTGTGTGTGTGTCTATGTATAATATCACTTATATGACATCTCACTCAAAGTCCATTAGTTTCTTAAGTAAACTAGCAACCTTAGTGTTCACTGAATTATTCTTATGGGTGACCTACCCCGTTTCCTTCGATAGGTTGTGGTTACACTTTCAGGGTTTCAGGGTACCCATGAAGCTCCTGAAAAAAAATGCATACATTCAGAATTAGTGTGGGTAAAAGTTTAAATGATAAGAATGTGAAAACAAACATCATTGGTTCTCGAGTAAGCATGCTTTTCTCTATGTTCAATCATGAATGTTTATACATAATTAAACTGAATTAAATTCATACATTTACATTAACTTTATGAACCTTTTGGACTTTTATTGGATGAAAAAAAGAAAAAGAAAAAAGGAATAATTTTAATAATATATAAATTTGCTTTTCAAAGGTGAACGGAAGCTTGTGTAAAATATGGCAGAATATTTATTCTATGTATTTGCATATTTTGCTTTGTACAAAAGAATTTACTATGTTTGCAGAAACACAGAGAAAACACCTTGAGTTGCTTATGTATTAAATAGACAGTTCTGTACTTACCTAAATGTATCAGTCAAGGAACTGCTGGTAGTTCAAGTGTCCTTTCTACATCAGGTGCAGTAGAAGATGCCTTAATAAGGCAAGAGTTACAATGATGAGGACAGAGACAACATTCACTAACAATAATGCATGCATTACATTTTTTTAAATTCTGTGTCAGTTGTTAGGACAATAATACCATTCTAAAAAATAATAATCACTTTATCATTTTTGATTAAACTTACCTTGTAATCAGGGAATATCTTTATCAGAAATCCAGCTCCACTCCATGATGCAGTTAGCATGCTCACAGCTTCAGCAATAAAATTGACATATAAAACTGTTTATTGTGGCAATTAGCCAACAGCACTCGACAAAATAGCATTACAATACAAACCAACAACAGTACAATTTGCAAGCATAGCATTAGGGAAATAAATGTTTTAATCAAAGCCTATTGAAGCCACATAAACTAGCTATTAAAAGCTAAAGCTAAAATTAGCAACGAGCTGACCATCATTTTATCATGCTACATAAATCAATACTACTTTGTTGCTACATATGTTTGAAAGCTGACTTTGCATAGGAGTTTATAGCCTATATCATATTTGATTATATTGTGACTTACCTTGTAATCAGGTAATATCTCTGTCAGAAATCTAGCTCCACTCTATGATGCAGATGCAGTTTGCACATTGAAGGATTCAGCGCTACAATAGACGTAAAACAGTTATGATATCAGCATCCAGTTAGTCTATGTGCAATCACAAACGTGTATTTTGTGTAAAAGGAGCAAGACAAAGGTGCACTCACTGGTTAAGTCACAGTAAAAAGATCCACATGTGATGGCTGACGTCTTCTGTTCAAAAAATACTGTTGATTGCTGTTCATTTCATCAACCGTAAAAAAACAGCAACATACTGTTTTTGAATATAACAGTATTATACTGTTAAAATTTTGCCGTAAATTAACAGCAATTTTTAACAGTGTGTGTTTGTGAATAGAAAGTGAACTTTGTATTGTGTGTGAGTGTGTGTGTGTGTGTTTGTATAAAACTGTTGACCTTGTAAGCCCTTGTGAACTATTGTGTTCAGCTCCTCCACTCTCAGCCCACACTGTCTCAGTGTGGGACTCAACCACAAATTTACTAATCTACTGACTGCAAGACCTCTGCAAAGTGCTTTAAAACTGCAACACTACTTTCATAGTCATGCTGCTAATGTTTGCTAACGCTTTCAGAATATAGCCATCACAACCATAAAAGCCTCCATAAAAAGAAATTGAAAAATGTCTAAAATTTTACTCGACAAGCTGCAGTCCAACATTTGGGTGCTAGGACAGTAACTGGGTCCAGATGCTATCACATTTTTTTGGAATATTTTCATTTACTGTTGGTCATATTCCAATTTTTTTTATTGCTGACATAAAAACATTACATGCTTAGTTCCATATAATTTATCATCATTATTAAATGCATACACCCAAATCATACACTAAGCTCCACACAATCTAATTTGTTGGCTGACCCTTACAAAATATGTGGGTATTTTAACATTTATCTGCTGATGTTCAACAATGTGTTCATTTATTTTTTTATTTGGTAAATGTCCTGTTTTTAAAGCTGCTTTTAAGAGCGCTTTACCAAATAAAGTTATAATAATAATAACAACAGTTTGCCTTTAAATATTGTCTTTTTATTTTTTTAATGACAAAAAGGGCGGTAACGGTGGTTCAGTGGTTAGCACTGTCACCTCACAGCAAGAAGATTGGTTCGAGTCTCGGCTGGGCCAGTTGGCATTTCTGTGTGGAGTTTGCATGTTCTCCTCGTGTTTGCGTGGGTTTCAAATACTCATGTTCAAATACTGCTTCTTTATTATGGATTATACGCAAGAAATAAGGCTAGATTTTTATGGCTATATGCTGGTTGTTTGCACACAATGGAAATGGAATTGTTTTTTAAACAATGGAAATGTGAGTTTCACATATTAGGTGCTCTTTAATATATATATATATATATATATATATATATATATATATAAATAACCATAATAGCATATAATCACACAAATTAGGCATATATTAGTCATATAGACCATTTTGAGGGATTTAAACAAAAACAAGGGTCCCAACGTTTTTCCTGTATTACATGTTTAATTTCTGTAGCTTACGACAATCCAAAAAGATCCACATATTGATAAATAATGTTATGATAGCTGTTTTAACATTAAGTTATGATTGAACTAACTCTTGTTACAGTTATGAAATAACAAACAGGAAACGTTCAAGGGCCATTGACATCACCACATTGAAATGGTCTATAAAAACAAATTAGGGTGACCAAAATAAGTAAATGGGTTATTATTTGAGTTAGCAGAATTAAATTTATAATCATCATTTGTAAAAATGCTCGTTTGTTTGTTTGCTTCTCATGAAATGTATTGACATGCATTTAAAATGTCTTTAATCTGATATACTGTGAGCTAAAGCAACATATAAATATTATTATATTTCTTCCTCTACTTAATATTATTATTAATTTGTATCAAACCCTGATGACATCATACAGTGAAACAGTAGCATAATACAGTGACAGTATTTTTTAGCCGATTGGTGCAAAATGCAGCACTGGCATCTTGTTGGCTACTGGCCAGTCCCATAACTTAACGTAATATGTTCACTTTAAAAGCACCCAGGGTGGCATGGTGGCTCAGTGGTCAGCACTGTCACCTCACAGCAAGAAGATTGCTGGTTCGCGTCCCGGCTAGGCCAGTTGGCATTTCTGTATGGTGTTTGCATGTTCTCTCTGTGTTCACGTGAGTTTCCTCCAGGTGCTCCGGTTTCCCCCAAAGTCTAAAGACGTGCACTATATGTGAATTGAGTAAACTAGATTGGCTGTAGTGTATGAGTGTTTCCCAGCAGGGGTGCCGCTAAGGGGGGGGAAAGTTAGGACGAATCTAAGGGCCCATGCACTCTAGGGGCCCCACAGAGATCTGCTTTATAATTAATAACAGTACTATAATGTAATATAAATTACGAATGTATCTCTAAATTACAAGTAAAACAATTTATTAAAAATAAAAATACAGCATTTATCTGCCTCTCGTGTCTGTCACTGTCAAATTGCACCCCCCCTCCTTTTACTGTATGGTTCAGTCCGTCAGTAGCAGGAAGAGAGTTGATGCTCTGTTGAGTGCGATCGTCAGGTTATACTTTTGCACTATTCTACGCCATTTTGCAGTATAAATAATGTAAGTAGTGCGTTTATAATGAAACTTTAATAATACTAAGTGCACTTTAATTACCCAGATGATGCACTGAGCATCATTTATGGGTCTCGGCTTATTTATGGGTCTTATTGTGATATAATTTTGTGTCTTATTGATTATTGTCACTGTTTCAGTGTTTTGCACATTGTATAAGACACTATTGCAGTACAGTTATTTAAATAGTTACACATTGGTGTTTTGTGTGTTTAGAAATGTACAATTTTCAGTGAATATTTGATTACTGTTCCTCTTTTTGTACTACATTTTACATTTGAACAATAAATTATATGCTACAGTCATGGCCGTTCTCTCAGTAAATACTGATAAGTAGTGGACAAAATCAATAATAAAATGCATACGTCAGTATAACTACATTGCAGACAAGGAGTTTGGATAGCTAGCTTGGTAGTAGGGGCCCATCCTCATATTTTTTCTTGGGGCCCAATATTGCTAGTGGTGCCCCTGTTTCCCAGTACTAGGTTGCGGCTGAAAGGGCATCCGCTGTGTAAAACATATGCCAGAATAGTTGGTGGTTCATTCCGCTGTGGCAAACTCTGAAATAGAGATTAAGCTGAAGGAAAATGAATGACACAAAAAACTACATAAATGCATAATAGGGCACAATGCACATAATGGCTATAGTTTGTTCTACAGTAGATGGCTTATTTATCAATGAGCATGTGAAGACCATTGCTTTTTTTCTACAAATAAAGCAGGTTGCTAAAACATTCTCAAATCTATTCCTGCTACTTTTCTGCAATAGACAAAATGATCACCAGCTTTATGTCATTTATAAATGCTTTCTTAAAGAAAAAGTTGATTCAATTATTATTATTATTTTTTTATTTAAAAAATATTTTTCAATTCGTTTTTCCTGTTTGAGTACTAAGCTACTGTAGCATAAATACTACTACTACTAAAAAAACAAACAAATAAAAACAAAAGAAAAACAGATAAATAAAAAATATAACAACTGTTAGACCCCATACTGTTTGACCCCATTGAGACAAATTCCTTGAAGGAAACAGGAGATTTGATTAGTGTTAATGAATTTTTCTCCTGGCTATTTTTAGTTGTTCCACCCAGAATCTGCCATTAGTCTCTGCCTTGTAAGGTGGTGTCACATCCTCTAGCATTAATTATGTACTGATGGATTACGAGTTGGTAAGACAGCTGAATGCTGTTGGTGTATTGCTGGTTAAAAAAAGGGAAATGTTGCATTGGTGGTGCGTATGTTGAAGGCCTAGAGACCTTTAAAGGGTGACTGAATGTAGTGTAATTACAGTTTCAGCCAGTGGACAGATAAAGCATTTCAAGTTTAAACCAATAGAATGTTAATTAGAGTAAAACTCATTTCATATTAGCTTTTATTATATTGGGTTAAATCCATCTAAACGTTATTTTGTAAATAGTAATTTACTGTATATATATTTCTTAATGTTAATTGAATATCTTTTTCCACCTTTTTCTTTAAATTCTTAAAAAATGACAAATTTGAAGAAGAAAAAAACAAACTAACTAGAAATGCTGCCTTAACTTAAAACACAAGCATATTTAATGAATGAATGAATAATAATGTATTAAAGCTTAACACATAAACAAATAGACAAGCAGACAGACAGACAGACAGACAGATAGATTGATAGATAGATGTTCCAACATAATCTCATGACAATTCATAACTTCGTTGGGTTGAGTGCCACGCCTCCTTTTTAAAATCATACATTTTCATACAACTGATGTTTTGATACATTGACGTTCTCTAAATGTTTTGCTTGTGTTTTTTTATATTTTTTACCATTATTTTGTATCACTCAAAAGATTGTGCTTAGTTAAAGTAAATGTCTGTAAACTTAAAGCATGACCAGCACCATTTTTTCTACAGATAATTTTCCGCAGATTGCTTTCTTAAATATTCAGACATTTTAATTTTCACCAAACTAGACCAATTTCAGTAGAATTCATGATTTTTAAAAGCTTGAACTGATATTTAAACAGGCCTGACATTAGTTCGCTTGAGTGTAGACAGCAGCTTTGCAGGACGTGTCCTTTCCATATCAAACTCTGAAATTGATTTTCCCAGAATTCTGTGTGTGTTGCCTTCTCTCAGCTTCTGTCTCTCTAGCTCTTTGTGTGTGCAGACCCTGATGAAAGAAGAAAAAAAAAATGGCATGTTTACTAGCAATCTCAGAATTGCAGCTATTCTAACTGTGATTTACTGTTATTCTCATATGATTCAGGTCTGTCTTTGTGCAGACACCGGAGATCTGAAAGTCAACTCAAGAAACGACCTGGCTAGTTCAGAATAGTGCACATGGTGAATCACTTTTCAGTATAAGTACAAATAATTATCTATTCAACACAATATGTTATGGTATGCTACATAATTGTGGGCATTCTATCATTCTTGTCTTTGTACGTTTGCAGTATACTGGTTTTCTGTTGTTGTGTTTGCTGAGTTCAAAGTTGAATAACCATCTTGTGTTTAACACAACATCTTTTCAACCTGGCATATATTTTAGTTATTATTATTTTTAAAATCTATATGCATTTGATTGATTTAGATGCCAATAAGTAGCTTATTTGTATTGTTTAATTACTGTTATCCGATGCAACTGCAGTATACTAGTGGTTAGTCATCGTCATCATCTCATGTGCTAGAGGTGTGTTTGTGTGGTGCTGTAGTTTTTACTTAAAAAGGTAAAGGGTAAGGGAAATGGGTTGCTGTGATCTGAGCTGTTTTTGACATGGTAAAGCGGAAAGCAGAGCACATGGAGAAAACCCACGCGAACACAGGGAGAACATGCAAACTCCACACAGAAATGCCAAGTGACCCAGCCGAGGCTCAAACCAGCGACCTTCTTGCTGTGAAATTTCAGAATAAACTATAGATTTTCATGAACACACTTAAAAGCCATATCAACGTGTGTTAAATTGTTTTAGAAATACAAAGTTTTTTTATTGGTTCCCCAAAGTTTTAGTAAAAACTGCATTGAGGGCAATTTCAAATTCGAAAGAAATGTAATCTGTAAAACATAATTTTGTGGAATGAATGGTTAATGCATGGGTGTTAAAGTTTTTCCCCATCAACCACCAATGATGTTGAGCTTAAATAGACAAAAATAGATACAAATCTTTAAAAATCTTGTTTTTTTCTGCATTGCAAAAATAAAAGAAAAAATAAAAGAAGTATCTTCACAAATCACTTGTATGGTTCACAATTATTTTTTTTTTAAACTTATTGAAAAATATTTTAAAGTTAAAAAGAATTTTTTCTTTTATCTTCTCTTTGGCTCATAAATTACTGTAAGAGTTTCATCCAATGAATTAAAATGCATTGTGCATAAAGGGTTATGAGGACAGGATTATTGAACCAAAATCCGTTAGGCCAGATGGTGAAAGCTCATGTTTGTTGGCTGCAGCTGGAGGACTAACCTCTGCTCTAATGTTCATCAGCATTGGAATCACTTTCTCTGGTCCCGGAGGTGAGTTCAACAGTCTCTTACGGCCACAGCATGTGTTGCATGATTGTTTGGATATTGAATTTCATGGCACTTTCTACTCAGTCTCAGTGGGCGGATATGTTCTGTCTCTGTCATTCACACCTTGATACATCTCTGCTTTGCACACTTTGACCCTGGACTTTGAAATTCCTCATGCACAACTGACATGGGGCGATTTCAATATAGACTCCAAATCACAACATCAGTCCACAGGCATGAAACAGGCTGTGAATTTCACTGCAGACCCTTGAGAAATGCTTTTGCCTCTGCCATCCATATATGAAACATTTGGAATATGACAATGTTGTCAATGATGCTACGCATGGATAAGGACAATTATTTTTATAACACAAACATAAATCTAAGGCATAATGTAATTTTTTTAAATAGTGAGATACATTTATTTTCTTATAACTTTTTATTAATTATTTTATTTTATTAGATAATTGGTAGTACTAGCTCTAGTAGTAAATTGTATTCTGATTTTTAATCCTGATTTGTATATATAAATGCCTTTTATTCATTATTCATTTTTGTACATTAAGGACCACAAAAAGCATCATGATGCTTTAGTCATGTTCACCAGAAATTGAGGACTGCAGTGATCGCTGGTGAAATGATCGCTCGGTCATGAACTACAAATCCCTTCATTGCACTACATCTACACCAGGTTTCACTTCCACTGATCACACACATAACTTAAACCTGTCACTATTGATTGTTTGAACTATTTATACACCTTGTACCCATTTGTTTTTGTATGGTATGTTGTTCAGGTCTCGTGGTCTAGTATCTTGCCTTAGTTTCTTGTTTTGTTTATTATTGTTCTTTTGATACATTGATTTTTGGATACTTAAGTCCTATATTTTTGTATTCTTCTCTGCAACATACTATTACAGCTTTAAGCATACACAGAATAATTCATTCATTTTCTTTTCAGCTTAGTCCCTTTATTTATCTGGGGTTACCACAGTATTTAGTTTGAAAGCAAAACTATGTACATTGTGATAAAAAATAAACATAAGCTTTATAATAAACAAGAATAACTAAACATATAGTAAAATAATAAACATAAATAAACAAGATTGCAAATTGCTATATGTTAATTAAAAAAAGTCTACAAACAAAATAATTTGCATTAAATTATCAAATGAAATGAAAATATTGCATAAATAATTAAAATAAAAAAAATAAGAATAAAATTATATATATACATATATACACATATACACACATATATACATATACATACACACACACACACACACACCCACACACACACACACACACACACACACA
>CAIGQQ010015483.1:2165471-2185378 GCA_903798035.1 Danio albolineatus | reverse complement strand
GCATAGTTGATGAGTATTTTCCTAATTTTGCAGATTTCCCGTCCGCCATTGATAGCCCTCATCGTTGTCATGTGCAGCACATGCAAGTTGCTACAGTAACTTTAAACGTTTGGGAGAAGCGAAGTGTTTTCGAACTGTGATCAAAACTGACTGGAACTACCTGTGCGTTTCAACGAAATATAGCACACCCTCCAGCCAATCAGAATCAAGAATTTCAACAGACCATGGAATATATATATATATATATATATATATATATATATATATATATATATATATGATAATGATAATAACAGGGGCCGAGATAAAACAGGTCTTTAAGTCATCAAAGGCCACCTGAGCTTTCAAATTCCAACTGAACAGAACCTTGGTGGAGGTTAGAGCCGTTAAGGGTGCAGCAATCAAACTAAAATTCCTGATGAATCGCCTATAGAAGTTGGCGAAGCCCAAGAATCGCTGCAGTGCCTTGCGGGTGTCGGGGACTGGCCACTCTGCCACGGCCCTTACCTTAGCTGAGATAACATACCACAGGAAAGTAATTGACGATGAGTGGAACTGAACTCGCTCTTCTCCGCTTTTACATAGAGTTGGTTCTCCAGTAGCCGTTGCAAGACCCGGCGGACATGCTGAGTGTGCACCTGCAGAGAAGGAGAATAAATTAAAATGTTGTCCAGGTACACAAAGACAAACTTATTAATCATGTCTTTCAGCGGGTCGTTGACCAGGGCCTGTGTAGCGCATAACGTTTTTTACCGTGTCACACTATTATAAAATTCGATATGGGCCAGTGACCAGAAGCAAGGAACGACTACTGGAGAGAGGATAACAATGTAGCAGGTAAGTGAATAATCAACACAAGCACTCTTTTGTGTTTTTAAACAAAAATGTATTTTAAAAGAGCAAAACAATAAAAAAAACGGAGTGGCTATTTGCACTAAGTGTAAATAGCCGCCCTTGTTGGCAGACGCTATTTACACTAACTCCGCCCACGGTAGGTTTAACCAAGGTCAAAGCTGTCACAACATGCCTCAATCGGGGTCAAATGCTGGTCAAATTACGGCGCGAATATTTGAATTTTGCACGAGCGGAATCATGGGATCGATCAGACGTTTGATGCGGTGAAACGAATCGGAGCGGAGGAACGCTTTAACCTGCTAATTTCTTGGTAAGTTCTGTTTTTTACTTTATTGCATTTTTAAAGTTCTATTATATGTTTTTTAACGGCCATGGATGTTACAAGTGGTTTTATGTGTTTAGTTGGTTATTTCCACATCATGTAGAATGGTGTGTCTTGTTTTGTAACATTATGCTAATAATAGGGATGATAAGACTCATGATATCACTGCGATATACCATCGAAAAAGTAATTTATGTAACACAATGTATTCTACCTGTATTAGCCTACTTACGAACACACAATATTGTATGTAACGTAAAATTGATTTCTCAAGTGCATTTTTCTAATCTCCACTGCTGCCATGCTTCCTATTCTAATTTTTGGGCATGTGATGATTTTCAAGCAAAATTACATTCATTTTATAATTTTGATCGATTACATGCTGCATCCTTATTACTTTTTGCTTTGCTTTCCTGGTGGAAAAAAAGCATATGCTGGTGATGTTGATGCAGGTTTGCTCATTTTGAGACCAGCATCTAAACATGCTTTACCAGCAAATGCAGTTTTTTTAAAGTTTTTTTTAAATTTATTTATATATTTTTTTACACACACTTCAATCAATGTGCGTAAATTTGGCTTGAGGTTGGAGTTTTAAGATTCTCATATTTAGTGAGTGTCTCTAAATATCAGCATATCTTCACATATCTAAAGCAGGAACAGTATGAGAGATTTCATAAAACCAAGTTTAAAGTGATCATATTAGTGTCAGGTATAACTTGCATCTTTTGATATTTTGGATATTTAAGGAAAAAACTAAACTAAAATGATATTTTTCTCTACCAATAACTGGTGTTGATGTTTAATTGTTTTTCAGGAAGTGAAGAATATACTGTTAAGTATCAGTGTATTGTTAGTTCCAGTTTACCTTTGAATGAATGGAATACTTGGGAAAATTGATAACTGAAAATATTAGCATTGCATATTGTGATTTTAAGACTATTAAATTATTGGATGTGTCCAAATATTATTATTTTTTTATACCGAACTGATTTTGGAGTTTGAAAATTATTTAAGTTATTTGTAATACGAGTAAACTATTATTCATCAATTAAAGCATACATTTTCAACCTTTTCACTTATTATTTCAGTTTATTTCCTCAATAATGGATTCATTTATTACCTTGATGCTGCTATGCATATAAATTTATATTACCTATTATTTGTAAATGTTCCAGTATGAGTAAAACAAATGTTTATTAAATCTTTTCATGTTACCTGGTAAGAAAGTCATCTATAAATGCATTATTAATTTAATTATTATTTACTGATCCATTAATGCCTTTAGATAGTGTCATACCGCCACCTACTGGGTGATTTTAATTTAATATCTGTACCACTTTTTATTCAATATTAAGTTAACAATTTCATAATCTTATACTGAATAAAACTGTGTACTGATTGTACTGTAATAACTATTGACCTTGTTTCTTTTTTTTAGGTTATTTATGCTTATCTGCACATCCTGGCCTCAAAATCAGAGACTAAAGTGTTTGTCTTTCAGTGTTTCCTTGTGCAATATTGGAGGAAAAGAGACTATATAACATGGATATATGATAAGGTATATATTTTTATTGTTTTTTTTTCTTTTCCATCTATAATCACTTTGAATATACAAATCTTTTTAAAATAACTTTATTTCACAGGTGTAATTTCAGGATTTCCAATGGGCTTTGCTACCAGTATGCAGGTTCAGTCACTGGTTCTAAGTTGCTTTCAACATTCCAGAGCACAAAGTCTTTCTACCTAATTCACCCAAAAGTACAGCAAAGCAACATGGATTCCTGTTCCATTGGTGGTATGTATAATATGCTATACTGTGTTCAAGATTTTGTAGTGTATATTGATTTGGCATCTGGGTTTTCAATCAGGCTTAAGACCGTTTGCAGCTCCTTTCTTGCTTTATTTGTTGTCCGACATAAACACGACATGCGACATGTATGCAGTACATTAGTTTTCTTTTTTAATTATTTATGCAAAATAAATGTACAGTTTGTATATTTTTTTGAGGTAAGTGTGTGTGTGTGAGTGATTCTTAATTATTGTCCTTTTACTGTAGTGCTGTACAGGGACTCTTTTTCTTTCTAATAGCAATTTCACAATGACATGAGCTTGTTTTTAAATAGAAATTAAATAGAAAGGGCTGGACATCGAGTTCAATTTATGTCATGCTACAAACTGCTGGGTCAAGTTGTGGTGTTTTTCTGCTAATGGTTAGTTGCCAAATAATTGATGATAGCATGCAGAATTAAACTTTTTATTATTTTTTTTATTTTGTCATTGTTTTTTTTAGGGCAACACAGTGGCACAGTGGGTAGCACATTCGCGTCACAGCAAGAAGGTTGCTGGTTCGAGCCTCGGCTGGGTCAGTTGGCATTTCTGTGTGGAGTTTGCATGTTCTCCCCGTGTTGGCGTGGGTTTCCTCCAGGTGCTCCAGTTTCCCCCACAGTCCAAAGATATGCGCTATAGTTGAATTGGGTAAGCTAAATTGGCTGTAGTGTATGTGAGTGTGTGTGCAAGAGTGTGGCTGTGGCTGGAAGGGCATCCGCTGTGTAAAACGTGCTGGATAAGTTGGCGGTTCATTCCGCTGTGGCGACCTCTGATTAATAAAGGGACTAACCCCGAAAAGAGAATTAATTAATATTTTACTTTAAAATTAAATCCAAGGTGTGGAGCTGTTTTGGCTCATTTCAGATGAAATGGACAGTTCATCCAACAATGCAAATGTGCTGTTATTTACTCATCCTCAGGCCACAACCTGTAGGTTAACTTGTAATCCAGTAGGACAGTAAAACATATTTTTACCCATGGTTCTTGAGGATTCATATGATACAAATTGATGGTCAATATCTTTTGGAAAGTCAAAGCCAAATTACCTACACCTCGGATGGTCTGAGAGTGAGTAAAGTAATTAATTAACTATGTAAACTGCGTTTTTAAAATTGTTTTCACATAAACATAAAACGTCACTTGCCACTATACTTCAGGTTTCCTGTAGACTTTTCTAGTGTTAGTCTAGTTGTAATGGTACTTTACACTGCATGTCTAGACATCTCTTTAGAAAATGTGATCACAGATAATATACAGGTGCATCTCAATATATTTGAATGACATCGAAAAGATGATTACTTTCAGTAATTTAATTTTAATTAGTGAAACTCATTTATTATAAGGATTCATTGCACACAGACTGATTTATTTCAAGTGTGTATTTCTTTTCATTTTGATCATTGTGGCTTACAGCTAATGAAAACTCAAATCAGTATCTCAGAAAATTTGAATATTACTTAAGACCAATAAAAAAGGATTTGTAACACAAATGTTGGACTACTGAAAGGTATGAACAAGTACAGCAATCAGTTCTTGTTTTTATGATTTACTTCAGTAATGTGACATGACATGGAGGAAGTTGGTTTATGGCACTGCTGAGCTCTTATGAATCCCAGGTTGCTCTAAGAACCTTCAGCTCTTCTGTGTTGTTGGGTCTGGTGTCTCACATCTTTCTGTTCACTATAGATTATATGAGTCTTAGGTCAGGTGAGTTTGCTGGCCAATTAAATACAGGCATAGCATGGTCCTTAAACCAGATATTAGTACTTTTTGCAGCGTGGACAGGTGTCCAAGTCCTGCTGGAAAATTCAAACCTTTATGTAGATGCTAATTTGATTTTCCAGCAGGACTTGGCACCTGTCCACACTGCAAAAAGTATGTGTTTTAAGGCCCATGGTGTCCCTGTATGTGATTGGCCAGCAATCTCCCCCGATCAAAAACTCATGAAAGAAACTGTTGTGCATCGTAAAGAGAAACATGAGACACCAAATTCAACAACACAGAAGAGCTGAAGGCCACTATTAGCGAAACCTGGGCTTCATCAGCAGTGCCACCAACTGTCACATTGCTGGAGTAATTCATGCAAAATAGTCCTGAACAAGTATTGAGTGCTGTACATATTCATAATGCAAGATTTCTATGTTAAATCCTTTTCTTTTAATGATCTTAAGTAATATTAGTTTTCTGAGATTTCATTAGCTGTAAGCCACAATCATCAAAATATAAAGAAGTAACCAAATACATCAGTCTATGTGTAATGAATCTATTTATGAGTTTTACTTCTTTAATTGAATAACTGAAATTACAACCTTTTTTGATGACATTGTCATTCATTGAGATGCACCTGTAAATTGATAAGAACTTTATTATATACTTTATATTATACAACTTGATATTATATTTTGACCATTTTCTTGTTAAAGTAATGTTCCACTTTTGCTGTTGTACAATCTTTTGTAGTAATAGTGTACAAACATTTTTCAACTTATCACATCATTAGGCAAGCCTTCATCTTGTCATCAAAGATCACTGTTGCTTGTGTTGTTGGAAATTTCTAGCTCTCCACTGAAACAGGAGCAGGAACATGTTACAATGTTGTTGGTAGTTTTAATGCAACATAATATGCAGAGACAACTAATTAACAAATAAATCCATTGTTTTTCCCAGAATGCAGAGCGCTTGTAGCAGAACGAAATAAATGAATTCACCAGAAAGACATAGATGTGTTAAAATACATTAAACACAAACTTACTAAAAGATTGCAAAGTGCTAAAGTGAGTTTTTCATGTTAATGTTGTTTTAGCCTAATTTGTAGAGACAGCTACCAGTTAGCCATTCATATATTTATAATTGTTTTTGTTTGTTTTTGGTTGTTTTCCAGAATGGAGAGGCCTTGCAGCAGACGATGATGCTTTTCATGACAAGAATGACAAAAAAATTAATAAATTGTGTTTATTTTAAAATGTGTCATGTTTGTTTCTATAATTTATAATACTTCTATACATTTTAGAACAAATCATATAATCCTAACATTGTTATATCTATAGATGTCTTCAAGGATTGAAAATTATCCTACAGTAATTGATCCTGCACTTTTTTCACTGATTAGTATATTTTGTTTGTTCATAGATGTAGTGCAACATTTAGGTGTACCTTCTTTCCGCACTTAGTGCAAATATATCCCTTTTATTAATACAGTATAAATATTAAACATTTAACTTCTGCTAACATTTTGTTTAAAAGGCATATACTGCTAATACTTAGTGTAAATAGCATCTACCATCTATTAACACTTAAGTGTACTGTAAACAGCATTTACTGTTTATTAGTGTAAATACCATCTTTTAACTAATTGACAACCAATTATTAAAATTGACTTAAAAAAGACTTACTAAATAAACTATGCTTAATTTTTTTAGTGTAAATAGCATCATTCTTTTAGTAACACTGCAATAGTGTCTACCTTCTATAAACACAAAGTGTAAATGGCATATATATTCTATAAGCACTGAGTGCAAATAGCATCTACCATACCTTTTGTTGCTATATTGTGTAAATAGCATCTGATGCTATTTGAACTCAGTGTAAATTGCATCTCTTGCTATTTGCATTTAGTGTAAATAGCACCTGTTATTTGCATTTAGTGTAAATAGCATCTCTTGTTATTTGCTTTTAGTGTAAATAGCATCTCTTGCTATTTGCACTTAGTGTAAATAGCATCTCTTGCTATTTGCACTTAGTGTAAATAGCATCTCTTGCTATTTGCACTTAGGCAAGGCAAGGCAAGGCAAGGCAAGTTTATTTATATAGCACATTTCATACACAGTGGCAATTCAAGGTGCTTTACATAAACAGGAATAAAATTAAAGTATAAGAAAATAAAAACAAATAATAAAAAACAGATAAAAACAGATTAAAATGAGTTAAGACAAGTTATAAAATAGTTGGATCATCTCTAGATGAAAGTCTTCAAACTGTTGACAAAAGAGTGCTTTGGTCTCCCAAACAGCAGTTCCCCATTCACAAGCTCTCCCTGTGAGCAGAGTAAAAACAAAGGCCACCCTTGACTTCTCAGTGGCATAGCGACGGGGCTGAAGGGCAAAAACAAGAAAGCATTGTGCAAGAAAGGATCGGCAGGAATTAGGATCCCCATTGTACGTTGGTGGGTTATTTGTGTGGGGTTCTGGCTCCGGCTGGCGTGATGTTGAAGCTGGGGACATAACAGAGCTGCTGGCTGCTGCATGTTGAAGGCTTTCAACCAGAGCACTTAACTCTGCCACTTTTGCAGTAAAAATTCTACTTCACGTGATGTACTACTCAACTGGGTCACGTGCTGTCCCAATAAAGCACCCTGCTGAGCAAGTGCGGTTCTGACCTCTTCTGCGTCTGCTGAATCCATAATGTGGCCAGATCGTTCTGTCAGCAAAGAGATCGGATTCAATTGCATGTAACAGATAGTTTTTTTATAAGGGGAAATAATGAGCAGTGTGAGCAGTAACAGGCCCATCCAGTAGATGGCAGTGGTGAGCAGCGGGTGGTTCTGACCAGTGAGATTTGCCCACACGAGGGCGAAGAAGATGTTTTGGACAACACAGCAGCAGAGCAGCGTAAACTGGGAGTGGAGAAAGCCGAGCAACCATCGGCTGCGGGTCTCGGAAGACACAGCAAAACCAGCCGGAGAGCAGGAGATGTTGACAGCGAGCACGGAGATGATCTGGGTAAGTAGTGACAGCGAGAAACTCTAACATACAAGGAGAAGCAAAGGCAAAATCAAAACTAAAAGAGGTAAAGCAAAACAGCACTGGAGCCTCAAAGCTAGACAAGACAAGACTAGAAATAAACAAACTAGACAAGAGTGACCTAACTAGTTAAAACTAGACAAGGATGCTAGCTGAGTTGGCGTGATCAAGCAACGAACACAACGATCTGGCACAAGACAGAGGACATGAGGAAAATATAAAGGGATACTAATTATTGCATAAATGAAAACAGCTGTGGAATTAGTGGTAATGGGTGAACGAGAGGGTGGGGAAATGAATGACAACAGAGCACTTGTAGAGCTGTCAAAACAAAGCTCACGAGCTCTGACTCACAACAACAGAGTGGGACAGATCAGACCACTGTTATGACAAAGTTACTGTACCCAAGTTGGATGTGTCACCGGATTTTAGAAAGTTTATCAGCAAAATGCATGTCAACCACAACAATGACAAGGTAAGCTACTGTATATGGCTCATTATTAATTTTGGCCATGCCTGGGCATTTATAGACATAATTTGGAACTTTCCAAAGCAGATAATAAAAAATAACGTGTAAGGTTCGAATACTTAGTATAGAAGTATTTTCAATCCGTTGTTTAATTTATTCATGTAATGTTTGCTCTTGTTTGACTGTAAACCTTGACACACACATGAACGACAAAGTCAGCATGGCCTGAAGTTATTATAAACTGCACACAAATTTGGAAGAACTAATGCTAAAGTCTGATAATTTTCCATAGAAATTATCTTACACTTACATATTTCCTTCTCTTAGTGGTGCACATGCTGTAGTGTACATTGTACTGTATATGGTTGCTATGACAGCTTAAAGGGATAGTTCACCCAAAACTGACCATTGTCATTTACTCGCCCTTGCTCGTACGTGTTGTCTAAAACACCTCATTGCACTTGATTCGCAATATGAAGATACTATGCAGAAATAAAGCAAAAATGATACAGACCGCGATGGACGCAGGGAGACTTCTTTCCCATTGCATGCACAAGGGCCCCGTTTACACTGTCAGGTCTTGATGGACAATTCCGATTTGTTGCCTATTTCAGATTTTTTTTTTGCCTGTCCGTTTACACGTTGTTTTAATTGTGGCCCATATCCGATTCATGTGTTTACACTTGCCATGCAATTTATGACGTCACACATCTGTAAAGGCAGGTTCTAGCATCTGCGCCACAACAACCACGATTGAAGAAACTGTTTTGTTTTTATCTCTGTGAAATATGCGAAGTTCGCCCAACTTTAAAAGGCCATGAAACCCCCCTGTCTCAGCAGGGTGTTTTCACACCTCTAGTTTGGAAAAGCTCAAGAAAGTGGGTGTGTCCAGCTCAGTTTAGGTGGGAGTGTCGGGGGAGGGAAAGAGGGAAGGTTTTGCATGAAAATGGGAGTTTCCATTTGTGCATGCACTGATTTTCACGGAGGCAAAACAAACACACAGATGCAGGGGAGAAAGAAAGTAACTGTGTTTACATGGACATCGGTAATCGAATTATTTGGCAAATTATTCTTTTGTCAATTTTAACGGCAGTTTGGCACTTTCACTTTTATCCAGGAACATTATTCAGGAACATCCTGCATGCCCCCTTGTGGCAAACGAGATGTGAGAGACTGTAAAGAGAGTGGTTTTAATGGAGTGTTTAGACCGCGCGGCGTATGAGAGAAATAAAAAACCCTCTGCATTTCTCTGTAACTTAGATGATCTCGGTAAGTAGCGTCAGAAAGCCGTGTGTGTGTATACAATATCCTGACACAAAATGTGGCGGTGTTTATATGTTTACACTCGAAGAGCAGCATTTACAGCAGATCTTTCAGTCTATAATATTGTAATGATGTTAACGTACTGTAAACTCAGTAACAGTTCTAATCACTTTGACTAAGGTATGCCTATAAACACTGAAACTGTACTGCTGACGATACAAACCAACTTTCCCATCTGAATAAACAAACAAAGAGCACAGATCGTCACTTAGACAGGACAATCAACATGAACTGGAGCTGTGTATTTTTTTAAAGGAGATGAGCGGCAAATCCGGATTTCTCCATTTCCAGATGCGAAAAGCTCGAGTAAAAAAAAAAGTTCTTTACAAACCCATTTCTGCTGCGTGTGTGCTAGTCCAGCTGCGCTCTCATAAAGGGGAAGTGAAAACAAAAGCTTTGTTGCAGCATATAAACACAACTCTAGGGAACTGTGTCTCCAAACAATTCTTCTTTCACTTGTTTTGGCAACACAACGTGGCGTCTCTCCGCCGTCTGAACACTGCAACAGGTACAGACAATCTTCGAAGCTATCATGCATATTAATGAAGTTGCACTGCATACACAATAGAGTGCGCTGATTAGTTTGAACTAAGTCTATCTCATGAATCAATGCCGCACACTCAGAGACGTCACGATACACTGGCCGGTACAGACGTCCACTCTCCATGCACATATGCATATGGATCTCATCAACGTGACGCAGCTTCAAAAATTCGTTTCAAACAACCAATTTTCACTCTTTAGCAAAATATATGTGTCCTAATAGTGTTTATAGCAGCGTGGGACACATATATGATTGTCAACAGCTCAAAAAATGTGTTTTGGTGTTTCGTGACCCTTTAAAATGATTTAGAGGTGGAGAATGAGGGAGGGGGCCATCATCGCAGCTTGCGCCTATGGTTTATATATAGTGTCCTCCACTGTGTAATCTCCCCACAGGGCAAGATGGCAGGTAACTTTTGCTGTCAACCACTGAGCACTTTCCTCTTCCATGCTTCCTTTGTTGTTATTGTTTATTGTTATTTATTGCATCAGTGTGTTGCGTTCGCAAGACTGTGTGTGTCTGTTTCTGTACGGTCTCTCTCTCTGTCTCTCTTCTCCCGCTTTTGATGACATCACAGGTGTCGCTCTAATTACGACGGCGACGTCACCAGGGATTGGCTGGAGTGATGCCTGGCATCTTTTAAAAGGTGGAACGGTTGAAGAGAGCGGAGAGGGAGTTGGTTGGCGTGTGATTTTGGAATTGTTGTTGAAAAAAAAATATTGGTTTGCGATACTTGTTGGTTGTGTGTTCCTGTGTTGTGTGTAATTTTACTTTCCGTTTTATTGTGATCCTTCCAGTGTTTCCCCCTTCCTGTAAGTTTGTTTTTACTTTGTTTGTTAATATCACTGCAAAAATACTCTATATACACGGTTCAAAGCAGAAGGGGTTGGATTCCACACTTTTTTATTGTACATATTTTCTCTTGTTTTTATAAATAGGTAAATGGTTAGGTGAAGTATTTTATTTATATTTCTGTTATTTTCTTTGTAGGGTGTAGGTAGTTTTATTATTGGTGTTTAGGTTGAGTGTGTTTTGTTTGTTATTTTTTGTGGTGGGTCCACTCCGACATAATAGGCTTCACACTTTTGGGTGATTAAAAAAAAAAAAAGACGACGAAATAAAAAACAAAATAAGACCCGACTCTGGGGTTTAAAAAAGTGAATTTTATTTGTCAAGTGCAATATTTCTGTTATGTCTTTGACCTAGACACATGCTCTTCCTTCTACATCATTAAATCGCAGAGAAGTACCTTATTGTCGCAAGTTTAATGACGTACAATACAGAATGCTTCAATAAATCCGATCTGCCTGTTTGCATAATAGTCACATTTTCACATGTCCGATTTATATCTTATTTATTTCCACACATGAAGGAGGCCTGTGTAGTGCCTGGACCATCTACTATGTCTGGTACTTTAAGAATTGGCTCATAAGTTCAAATTAATTCACATTAGTTTTCTGGGATTCGAATCAGGAGATTCAGACGACTGGCTCACAGTCAGAAATAGGTTAACACTTACACTTACGTCATCTATTGGTCCACCCTAATAGAAGTAAGCGGCATAACTTTATCTTCAGTAAATCTATGTTATATTATTGCGTGGCCAACGATAATAATATAAAGCTGAATTTCACTATTTACACAAGCAAGGTAACAAGACCATATAGCTGAGGCAGAAAACTTAGAAACGCATAAAACTACGACAAGGATCTTAAAATGAAACGCAAGTTTATTAAGCTACACACACAGTAAACTACTCTACGTAAACAGACAAACATACAGATACACACACAAACAATTCTCCCGGCTGCTCCTTCTCTCCTCCTTAAAAAGGTGTCCCTCCGGCCCAATCACTAGAATAAACAGGTGTTATTTATTATTTCTGATTGGCCTGCTGATTAGCTGCCGGGCTCGGTGCATGCTCTCCCCCCTTATTGGGTGTTCGATCATGCTTACCTCTCCACATACCCCCACCGCGATCGAACGCGTCCGTCTGTAAAATAAAGGGGAGAGCAAAATCAGGAGCGTGCAATAGCGGCCCCCCACAAAGTATAGATTTTACCTTTGAGAAGGCCTGTTGGCACTGCTCCAACCATTGGACGGTATCTGGTCCCTCCTTTTTAGTGAGATCAGTCAATGAGCTGACGAGGGCCGAATAATTAGGAACAAAACGCCTATAATATCCCGCTAGTCCCAAAAACTGTCTCACCTCCTTTTTGGTCTTAGGTCTGGGACAGGTTGCAATGGCTGCAGTCTTATCAATTTGGGGCTGCACCTGCCCATGACCCAAGTGGAAGCCCAGATACCTTACCTCCACTCGCCCAATTGCGCACTTCTTCGGGTTGGCCGTGAGCCCGGCTCGTCTCAGCGCCGACAATACCGCCCTCAGATGCTGCATATGCCGCTGCCAATCATTACTGAAAATGATGATGTCATCTAAATAAGCAGCGGCATATGCTGAGTGAGGGCCGAGTATTTTGTCCATTAGATGTTGAAACGTAGCCGGTGCCCCGAACAGCCCGAACGGAAGTGTCACAAATTGGTGTAATCCAAACGGCGTCGTGAAGGCTGTTTTTTCGCGAGATATTGGAGACAAGGGGATCTGCCAATATCCCTTAGTTAAATCCAACGTCGAGTAATATCAAGCAGCACCTAACCGGTCGAGCAACTCGTCAATACGCGGCATTGGATATGCGTCGAATTTCGACACAGCGTTTACTTTGCGATAGTCTACACAGAACCGGACGGAGCCGTCTGTCTTAGGAACTAAGACTATCGGGCTTGCCCAGTCACTGTGTGACTCTTCTACTACTCCCAACTTCAGCATATTACCTAATTCTTCCTGAATCACTTTTTTCTTGTGTTCAGGTAGGCGATATGGCCGGGTCCTAACAACCACACCCGGTTCGGTCTCGATATGGTGCTGAATCAAATTAGTACGACCGGGCAGGGGTGAGAAAACGTCAGAGTACTCACGTTGGAGATGCGGGATATCGATGAGCTGGCTAGCTGAGATGATCACCCCCGGTGACCAGAGCGCTTGGCCGCTGTCGGCCGGTGCTCTCTGGCCCCAGGTCATCCTCGTTTGTAACAAGCGTAGCCAGCATCACCTCCTCCGGCTCCCTCCACGTATATCTGACGTGAACCAGCCCTGTCCGAACGTACCACCTCATAATCGAGATCGCTGACTCGTCGTGTGACCACAAACGGCCCTTGCCACTTGGCGAGTAATTTAGAGCTAGAAGTGGGTAGCAGTACAAGTACTTTATCTCCCTGTGAAAATTTGCGTAGTTTAGTGCCCTTATCATAACGCCGGCGTTGATCATCCTGGGCCTTAAGCAAATGCTCCGTAGAGAGCCGCCCCAGTGTGTGGAGTTTTGCTCTAAGGTCCAGAATATATTGAATTTCATTTTTACTGTCTGAAGGCTCGTCCTCCCAAGCCTCTCTAACGACATCCAAAACCCCTCGGGGCTGTCTGCCGTAAAGAAGCTCGAAGGGGGAAAACACAGTGGAGGCTTGGGGAACCTCCCGCACAGCGAATAACAAGAGCTCTAACCACTTATCCCAATTTTTCGCGTCCTCATGAACGAATTTACGAACCATTGATTTAAGCGTGCGATTAAATCGTTCCACCAGTCCGTCTGTTTGTGGGTGATAGACGCTAGTGCGAATCGATTTAACGCCCAATAATCTGTAAAGTTCGCGCAGTGTGCGTGACATGAACGCGGTGCCTTGATCCGTGAGAATCTCCTTGGGGATTCCCACTCGGGAGATGACGCGAAACAAAGCCTCCGCAACGCTCTTTGCTGAGATGTTACGGAGAGCTATTGCTTCCGGGTATCGGGTTGCATAATCCACAAGGACTAAAGCAAACCGGTGCCCGCGTGCAGATCGCTCTAATGGCCCGATGAGATCCATACCAATTCTCTCGAAGGGGATCTCCATAATTGGTAAGGGGCGCAACGGCGCTTTTGGGGTGGCCGGTGGATTTACCAGCTGACATTCACGGCACGCAGCGCACCATCTGCTGACGTCACCGTGAATGCCCAGCCAAAAGAATCGGGTCATGAGGCGATTTAATGTGGCCGCCTGACCTAAATGTCCGGCCATAGGATTAGAATGAGCCACCTGAAAAAGCATTTCCCGGCGGCTCTTTGGTACTAACAATTGGGTTGTATCTTCCTTTGTCTAAGCATCTTGGGTCACTCGATACACCCTGTCATTAATTATCGCAAAATATGGATAGGCGAGGGGCCGATCAGGCTGGAGGTTTTGCCCATCAATAACCTGCACTCTTTCGAGTGCATGTTTTAGCGTGTCGTCACGCGACTGCTCCAGAGGAAAGTCTTTACACCGGGAAATTCCCGGCCCTCCCTCTGAGTCAGCGCGTGACGGCATCGCTTGGGATTCCCCCAGCTGAGCGACCCGCCCCCTATCTAGCGATCTTTTCTTCCAAGAAACACCCGCACATAAGACCCCTAATAGTCTATTAAATCCAGGCCAATTGGTTCCCAGAATTAGCGGGTGTTTGAGGTGCAGGTTAACCGCTACCTCGACGCTATGCTTTTTACCCCTGAATTGAATATCTATAGCCGTTAGCGGGTAGTGAATTACATCCCCGTGTACACACCTTACCCTTACCGTGCGGCTCGTATCCAATGCCGGGTCTTGAAGCAGGCTTTGGTGGATGGAGGTCTGGTTACACCCCGAATCCACCAGAGCTTGATATGTACCCCCTTGTATACTCACTGGTATCCGGTATAGCCCGTCGCGACCGGGGGCGATGATCGGCGTGGCGGGTCGCGAATCAATGCACTCACCTCCTTTAAGGAGCAGCTTTTTAGTGCATTGTCCTCATCCCCGCAGCGCCAATGCATCGGCCCAGACCTTCTCACTATACCCCCAGGGCCAGCAGGACCAACTGATTGAACCGGAGAGAGACCCGGCGCTGTCTGGGAAACCGCCAGGGGTCGCGACTCCACCCCTCCGTCCCGAACGGCGCCCCCCTGTAGCGGGGCACTCGGGAAGTCCGCCTCCTGCAAACGCCGCCTGGGTGCTGGCGTGGGCGGTCCCCGCAGTCTGGGCCTGGGAACAGGCAGAGAGAAGGAGAGAGGGGGAGAGGAGAGAGAGAGAGAGGTTATTTCGCCGACCCTGGACTTCGCCACCAGGTGATCCTCTGAGATCTTCTGGCCTGTGGCACTGGACCCACTCCGATGTTCGGGAGGGGAGGCGGGTGATGAACTGTTCCAGCACCACGGCATCCACCAGCTGGGCAGTGGTACGGCCATCCTGTACTAGCCATCTGCGGCAGGCGTCACGGAGCTGCTGTGCGAACGCAAAGGGCCGGCCGCTTTCCGTCAGCTCCATTGAGCGGAAACGCTGACGTTGTTCTTCGGGGTTGCGGCCGGCCCGCTGGAGAATGGCTCGCTTCAGATGAGCATACTCCAGGAGATTCTGGACCGGTAGCTGCTGTGCGGCGGTCTGGGCTTCGCCCGACAGCAGTGGGATGACTTGCACCGGCCATTCGGCCCGCGGCCAGCCACACGCCTCAGCCACCTTCTCAAACAGGTCGAGAAACGCTTCCGGGTCGTCCTCCACCGCCATTTTCTGCAGCATGATGGGAAGGTGGGCGGCAGATGTCGGAGCGGGCAGGATCTCCTGGGCTAGCAGACTCCGGATAAGCTCGCGGTCCTCCCGCTGGGCCTCCACGAGGACTTGGAAACGTTTATGCAGATCTTCCTTCAGCTCCACCAGCACACGATGTTGTTCTCTGTGGAGAACCGCGAGCGCCTGGATGACTTCCGCACATGGACTAGTATACAGAGTAGACATTCTGGCAGCGAAGTTTCTTCTTCTTCCCCGGATTTCGGCACCACGGTAGCAAAGTTCGTTGTTGTGGGAAGAAGAAGACAGGGTCGGCGATAAAGGTAAGTATATCTTTTATTTTATTTTAAATTAGAGTCACCACACGTGTAGCTGTGTGTGTGTATGTGTGCTCTCTCCTCTCCCGGCTGCTCCTTCTCTCCTCCTTAAAGAGGTGTCTCTCCGGCCCAATCACTAGAATAAATAGGTGTTATTTATTATTTCTGATTGGCCTGCTGATTAGCTGCCGGGCTCGGTGCATGCTCTCCCCCCTTATTGGGTGTTCGATCATGCTTACCTCTCCACAACCAGCTTCAGTAAGGAATGGAAAGTTGGTCTGTGTTTACTTGCGATTTGATGACCAGTTTCACTCGTCCTCTAGTTGAGGGAAACCCCGGCGAAGCAGATTGGTTGCAGCGCGTTGACCTGGTTGGGATGCCCTTGTTGGAGAGGGGTTTTCCTTCGTCTCGTGAAGCATGGGGCTCGTTGTCCAGTTGATGGAGAGTCTGACGTCAGCATGCAGGATGTTTATGGGAAGGGAATTCCTCCTGTGAACAGCTCCTTGGCACAATTACAAGATTTTGGAAGTCAGAGTTCGGAGACTTTGAATGACTGACCCTACTACTGGATGACACGCCGTCCGAGGGTTGTAGGGAAACGGCTATACGAGCAGAAAGGTCAGGATGAGTTCATGTGAGTCGCGATGTGCAGAAAAGCAGTGTGAGCTCCTGTAAACGGGATCACGCGACCGTGGTGATATTACGACTGACAGAGGCAGGCTTTTCTGGGTGATTCTTCCAATCATTTATAGGCACAATTATAGTGAATACACATGCTTACATGCATAGTAAAACATACACAACTATTAGCAATAAAACATTAAAGCAAAACACACTTTTGAACGTGAAATGTCCGAATATCGTGCAGGCCTTTTGTGCAGGGGCAATATTTTCTCCGGACAGGAAAAGAGGCGGGAGGCCGATCACCCAGAGAGACACAAGTGGTTCTTTCTTTTCTTGGGTTTAGAATTTAATTACCATAGTTATGTGAAAAGCAGATGGTCGAAAAGCGTGGATAGGCCATTAATTAGTAACCAGGGTTACAACCCGTTCTTTGTTTTATAAAGGAGGAAGAAGAGTGTGTATTGGAAATAGGCTTCGGGCGATACCTAATTAAGAAGGAGACAGAGGGGGCACCACCAGGCTTTGTGACTGCTGATTATGGATACAGCGTAGATACGTGGCAGAGTCCCTACACTTTAAACCGATCTCTGAATATCCGAATGTATGCGTTTATTTCATGTTTACAAGGTCATAGAACAGATCCGATCTGTGTCACAAGTGAGCAAAAAATTGGAATTTGGTCATATTAACTAGCAGTGTAAACGGGGCCAAGAAGAGATGAAGCAGCGCCATAGCACAGAAGCAGCATGCAGGCCTTTGCCTTTCACACCAGCTGCATAAGCAGCGTGAACCTGATCGGCGGATTTTGCACAAATAAATCTAGCTCTGTCTATTGTAGTTACCCATCTATCTTCATATATAAAAACATTCTATTTTATTTTTCATCTACACCAATGACCGCGGCAGCTTCATCCCATGCTGTTTCCGGATATTACTGATGGACAATTTACCTAACATAACAGATGTTACATTAGAATTTGTGAATTTGCTTAAACTGTTAAATAGGATAATCTGTAATTTAAAAAAAAAAACTATATATTTTGTTTGTTATTGGTCTTTAATTTTTAAAGCTGCTTAAACAACTAATTGGATATTTATATATCCCTTAAGATAAAGTTACTCTTTACTCATGAGTAAATTTTTAAAGAGTTAATTTTTACTTTTACTTGAGTAGATTTAGCCATGTAACTTTACTTTTACTTAAGTAACATTTTTTGAAAGTAACTACTTTTACTTGAGTAGAGGAGTTTACTCTTTTCCACCTCTGCCAGATTTTCTGTAGCTAATGTAAACATCGAACTATATAAAGTTTCTAAGCAGTTAGCCTTAACAATGAATATGTGGATATACATATCAGTGATTCTCAAAGTGTGGGATGCCTACTGTTTAAATGACAAAGTACAAGTTCTTACACATATTTGAGAACCTGACTTTAAGACATTTCACAACATAATTAGAATGTTTATCAATAATTGTAGAAAAAATGAAATTAAACCAAAAATTTAAAAATAACAAATAAACAACAATTAAAACAACAGCATATTTATAGATGGGTTTGTGCTGGTAAAATGCAGGTAATTAGGCTGGTACCCTACACATATTACACATATTTTTAAGGTGGTTGATCTAAACAGTTTGAGAACTACTGTTGTATGTGGATATTTTTCTAACATCAACTTATTACTCTGCTGAAAAGTAGATGAAAAAAAAGTTTATTCTTTCACTATTTTAGCAAAAAGGTATTTTAAATTTCTATCATAATTCTGGGATTGAGTTTTGTACTTCAAACCAGTTATGATTTATCCATCCATCCATTTATACATTTATTCTGTTATAGAACATCTAAAGTTTTAGAATGTTGCTCAGTGCTCCCATCACTTTTGTGGTTATGTGTGACCCAAATGCTTCAAATATTACAAATGAAGAACGACAAGCTGCACCAGGCTCCAGCAGACCTTTTTGTGAATAAATTACATGGTACATGTACTCAGTCAGTGTTTGGGACTGACAGCCCTTACTGCCAAGATTCTTATGTCCTGCTCATAGTACAATGACTTACTAGAATGACTCCAGTACTGCTTGGATAAATAACTGAAGCCTATTGTGTCTGCAAGTAAATATTTTTTTTAAATTTAGGCATATAAGCAAGACCTATCAACCCTGGATTGACCCCAAGAGTCCCTATAAATAATCATGCAGTCCAGTCAATATAGTAAAAGTTTAATTGTTAGTACTACATAATTACCATTCCATATCGGTTTATTGGTATTGTCTTGTTTCTACATTTTGGCTTGCACACTTGGGATATTATCAACAACGTATTAAGTATAAATATTATAGAATGACTTTCAATCAATCCAATTCAACCCTCTCTTATGAATGTGTATATGTAGCAAATTACCAATAGTTAGACTTATTGCTACACTAAATTGTTGGTTGCGTAATCCTCAACATCAGAGCAGAAGAAATTAAATACTCTGACCGACAACTTTAAAGGTCAGCTTTATCACACACAGAGAACAAAAAAAAATTATATAGCCATTTCACCATTTTAATTCTATTATCCAGCTTTGCTTACTGCACATGAATGAATGAAAATAAATTCCTCAGCTTAATTAGCTATGATCATTATGCAAGGATCATTATGCATTCAGCATCAAAATATGCATATATCAAATCATACTAAATTGTTTTGTTATCTGATGGATCATTACAGTCAGAGCACCTCTCACGTCTACATGGTTTCAAGGTCTCCTTGTGCAAGCAGTCAGTTTTTATGCACTATAATATCATTGCGCCTGGTGCAGGGATAGTACACTACCTGACAAAAGTCTTGCCTTCGATTCCAATTGTAAGGGTGCTTTCACACTTGGTTCAATTGCCTGGACCGTACCCAAGTTCGATTGTCCCCCCTTGCCACCTTCTTGGTTGGTTTGTGTTCACACTGTCTTTTTTCCTTCTGAACCCCAGTACGTTTGCCTCATCAAGCCGATGTTTTGTGTACGTCTGTTGCCAGGCGACTGACACAAAAGCAAAGCGCCAAAATGGAAAGACGTCCGCACATCCCGGTCATTTCGCTTTTACTGAACCTTTTGGTTTTGGACATACAGAAAGCAGCTCGCGTCTATCTGCCGCAAACATATTATACACGTTCAGAACATCACATGATGTCCAAGCTGTTTTCGGTGGAGACAATCAGACATTATCACTGTGTTTGCCCTGGTTCAGTCCCTCTTGTCAGCAAGGTACAGTACGTGATACACACACACACACACACACACAC
>CAIGQQ010015483.1:2105249-2160471 GCA_903798035.1 Danio albolineatus | reverse complement strand
CGGAGCACCCGGAGGAAACCCACGCAACCACGGGGAGAACATGCAAACTCCACACAGAAATGCCAACTGGCCCAGCCGGGGATCGAACCAGCGACCTTCTTGCTGTGAGGCGAACGTGCTAACCACTCGGCCACCGTGGCGCCGTGGCACCGTGGCACCGTGGCGAATATATATATATATATATTCACTTGGACTACAACACTCATTTTTGTCAGGTCAATCCAATCAAGAATTTCTTGGTTTGAAGACACTTGCTTTATTCCAATATTTAAAGGATATCAGAATGAACTGCTTATAGTCCCAGATCAACCAAAGTCAATGCTCAGGAAACTCCTACTCTCACCCTTTCTCACAAGCAAATATCTAAAGATTAAATTACAGAAACAATGAACATCTGAGGCAAACCCACATGACAGATTCTGAATGAATTGTCTAACAGTGACTAAACGGCAAACTAGCCATTAGAATTCTGACTTCAGAGTTTGAAATGCCTTTTTATTGTTCATAGGCACTTTCCATGCCAACATAATTGGACTTTAAGTGATAGAGTGAAAGGGGTTGCAGACAGTGATATGTGACCTTATGACAATCAGCTAGCAAGTGGCAAATATAATGGTGGACTTACATAAATGCTTACTTGCTAATTTTGACTCTTGAAAAGACAATAGCTAAAGAAGTAGCTCTAACCCTATGGATTGACTAGACAGATCAGGAAATGTCAAGTTTTCAACATTTGCCATGGCATTTCTGCTCTGTCTGACAAACATGTTCTTATTTTAGATTTTAAAGTGTTTGCTCTTGAAACGTTTAGATTTTTTTTTTCCTTTCCTAAATAGCTTTCCAGGGAGGCTAGGTAATTTTGTCATACACTGATGTAAGCTCTGCTTTAAATACCATCTGAATCAAACATGTATCTTTTTTCCCCCTGCAATTTCTTGATCAGGTTCAAAGAGTAATGCTACTTTTGTTCAGTTAACTTTAGGTAACCTTTTCATATTGTTAAACATAATAATATAACAGATGTTTACCACACAAACCTTGTTATATCTATGCAGTTTGCTAATGAGGTTTACATTGAGCAAGCAGATTTCACCCCTTGTAATCATGAGATGACAGAAATACTTCAGGCTGACACACACACAAAAGCAATTTCAGCATTTGGAACATTTCTGTTGTTTGGCATTACATCTTTCTCTTTTCTTATTAATCTTTTCCAATTTAAGTGTTTTTAAATGACTCTATTTAATTTGACTACAGAATACATTGTTATAATCCTTTCCATGCTTTCCAGTAACTCCATCATGTAAGATTTCGGGCTTTGTCAAAGTACATGGATCTTTTATACACATACTCTTCAATGTGCAATTAAGATGATTTTTGTTTTTCCTTTTTGAGTGCCAAATATGCAACTGGAATAGAATGCTGTGAGAGCCTTAAAAAATCAAATAAAAGAAAATATGTTGAAAACAGCAGGGGGCACTAGCAGGCCAGAAGTTAGAAACTGAATTGCTAGATCAGGTAAAGCCTGTTGTTGTTTTTTTATGGTCATTGATGCTTTGTTTAGAAATGCAGAATCGTGTATTACTTATTTTTGTATGTATGTGACATTGTATCTGCACAAAATAAATATATTTGGCAAAGAAAATAAATAAATAAATAAATAAAAATAAATGTATAGAACATACACTACCGGTCAAACGTTTGGGGTGTTTGTTTTCTTCATGCTTTTTGTTTTTTAATTATTCTGTTCATCAAGGCAGCATTAAACATTAATACACACATATATATATATATATAAAGTTGTTAAATACTTATTTTTTAAATATTCTTTTGTTGCATGTATTTCCAAATGAATTATTAGTCCATTCATTATTGCTTGTATTACTATTACCATTATTATTATTTTTATTATTTATACTATTTGTTACAATAATAATAACAATAACAATAATAATTAATATTATAGTAATTTCTGAAAGGTTGTCGGACTCGGAAGACAGGAGTAATGAAGCTGAAAATTCATCATTAAAATTACTAAAAAAAAAACTTAATGGAATTAAAATATAAATTATAAATAAATTAAAATTATAAATAAAATAAATTATAAACCACTTCTGAATAGTTATTCTATAGTGCAATAACTTTAAAAAATCACTGTATTTTTGATTAAATAAATGCAGCCTTGGTGAGCAGGATAAGCCTATTTTAAAACATTTAAAAATCACACTGACCCCAAACTTTTGACCGGTAGTGTATATACTGTCATTTTTTAATTTATTTTATATTTTTATTTTATTTTATTTATTTCAAGTTATTTTGTATGTGAACCCTGAACATGGAAGTTTGTCAATTCATTTTTGAATTAATCACAATTAAATTTTACTTTCTCCAAAACCTCAGTCAAAATGACTTTCTGTTCCCTCCACAAGTAGCCTGTGACAAACAGTCAAAAGAAAGAGCTACATATTGATTAGTGCCAATAAGAATAATTATTGTTAACAACTGTTGTTTCTTTCGGTCCAAAAGAAGATAACCAGGGACATGCAGTAAACTCTCTCTGTTCCATCAGATACAAAGATAGCTGATCAGGCAGATCAGCCTGTGTTTCAGGTCACTGACTACAGTAGGTAAAGAAGGTTTTGTGATGTATTACAATTCTCTTTCTGTCTAATCTTTTTATCATTCTTTCTTATTGTCTCCCTCACCAGTTTTCTCCTCATTGGTTTTGGTAAATTAAAATGAATTGAATAATAAGAGGAAAATAGCTGGATAAATAAGCAGTTTGTTGTACATCAGGTTATGATCCCTTCAAATAAATATCATCAGATGATTTACTGCAGCACTCTGGTCTGGGCTCATTGTATTTGAGATTTAATTGCCATTTCAGAGCATAATGAATTACACTCTCCGTTTACAGATAACTTTTTATCTCTGTGTTAATTGCCAATTGTGCTGATTGGCTCCCCTCAACAAAGTTAAGAGGAAGAATATGGCCTTAATTAGCCGCTTACACAAAGCAACCTGCTTGTGTTTATGACTGGAATGATGAGGCACAGTGCTGCACTGAACAAATCTATCCATGAAAATTCTCTTGTAAGAAGCTGAGAAAAGCATTTTGTTTGAAATTATGATTATTTTAGAAAATTAGTCAGACCAATTACTTCTATAAAATGTTTTGCAGAAATACAAGTGGCAGAAAGTGATTTCCAAACATGCTGCAGTATTTGCACAGGCCTATTGATTGTTCCACAGGGCATAAAAGCATTGAGTGTGTGTATGAGAAAGAGTGTAGCAAAGCAAGGTCAGATTGATTTGTATCTATGGAAATGAGCTCTGCGTGTCTTATTTTCACCCTTGACATTCGACTGTCAGTCACTCCGGCCAAAAGCAGAGAGCAAAGGGAAGTAATGAGGACCATGATGAGCTTTTTCATCACACTTATACATTATTTTTACAGTTGTTGTGCTTTCCACTAAGCAATACTCTTATGGGGAATATTACCTCAGATTCCCTAAACATAAACTAAGGCTTTCTACATACCTTAAACGATCCCAAGTGAACCTCTGTGTCTATTGTGATAGGCAGCTCAGACACTGTTTAATGAATTTGTTTGTGGTTTTAAAATTTTCATTCTGTCCAAGTACACCTCTTGATTGTTTTCCTAGAACTGATTATTAAACTAGCTATTGGCCTTTTCCAATTAACTCCTAAAACTAGCCATTATATATTTGGGATTTCTTTATACAGTATTTCATTAAAGGTCTCCTGATGAAATGCACTGCTTTGTTCAATGTGTGATGTAATCTCGACTGAAACATAAAGAGATGGACATGAGCTTCTCCCCTTTAAATGAATAATAATAATAATAATAATAAAATAATAATAATAAAATAAAATAAATTGAAATGCCCAGTAGCAATTCATTTATATTCTATCTTGGCTATCCAGAGTTTGTGAGAAAAATGTGAATTATTTTTTAAAGTTGCAAGTGATTATGTAAATTATTTGTATGTTTTTATTAGATCAAGTTATTCCACACATGCAACAACAGTGTTGTTTTGAAGGCACAGAATCAATCTGCTTGACTGGCCTAAAATCTTGTATTGTGTCAAATTGAGCAAAACATTTATTTGTAAATCAAAATTAAGCTAGTATCCTCACAAAATGCAATTTTACAAATTAAAAAAATACTAAATACTTGTTCTCTGAAATCATTGAAAGTATTTTCTTTTCACTTTGTCAATTGTAAATAAACAGCAAATGTTCTCAAACTGTTGGCTTGAAAGCCATTTTATTACAGAACACAGGCATGTACATTTGAAGTCAGAATTATTAGCCCCCCTGAATTATCGGCCCCTGTTTATCTCTCACCTCCCCCCGCCCCCCTCTAGATTTTTTCAAAACACTTCTATATAGCTGAAAGTGACATTTAAAGGCTCAACTAGGTTAATTAGGTCAACTAGACAGGATAGGGTAATTTGGCTAGTTATTGTATAACGATAGTTTGTTTTGTAAGGAAAAAGTTAAAAGAGTTTAAAACCTTCAATTTTGAGAGCGGTTGTCAGCAGTTTGCCAGATTGATGACATCAACAAATGCTAATTTAAATCGTGTTCTACTACTAAAGTAGAAATCTTGTTCTTCTACTACTTAGACTACTAAAAGCAGTGCATATAGTTTGCCTCAGATCTTGAAAATAAAAAAGCATTTGAAATTTGACTTTAGATCTTAAGATCTGTGACAACACATATCAGTGACTCAGCATGTACATTTAATAATGTTAAAGAAGTTTATTATGTACTAATTAGATTATAAACTTTACCATTTCAGTGGAATGCAGTCAGTGTACTATTCTGTGCTTAAGAGTGGCTGCATTTAAATTTCTGTTGTGTTAGGTCTGGTGCAAACAGACAAATTGCTTATTACTGCAAATCTCGTCATGTAGCGTGTTGTTAGGACACAAGGATACAATGTAATCTACTCACACTCACAAAAATATTTCACCCAAAATTTAAGATTTGTGTAATTTTATTACATGACAAATTCTCATTTTTATTTTTTTCATTATTTTAACGCAAATCTACCAAATAAACTTTATACTATTTATTTTCATTAGGATAATAAAACCTATTTTAAATGCATAATCCTCAGGTTTATGTAATTAGTTTATGTAACGTCTATTTATTTTAAATTAATAATAAAAAGTTTATTTATTTAAAGTATATAAAGTTTATTGTATAAATTGCATAATAATTAAGATAACTAAATCAGGGTAACTAAAAAAAGATAAATAACATTTATTTGAATCATGTTTAATGTATGCTTATATACTACACCAAATTAAACAATGCATCACATTTATGCAGTTGTTTCCCCATCTGATATAAAACAGAAATAGACCAACTGGAAAATTCCAGATTTATTTATATTTGTCTTTGATACAAAACTCTGGATTGAGCCAAGTTAACAATCAGCCAACATTTAGGAAACCATCCATATGAACCCACTTTCACAGCTGTATAAGTTTATTATTGCCAGCCAAATCACTGGAGCAATTTCAGTTTCAGTGTCTGTACTTTTGGGAAAAGCTTGGTTGAGTCCAGGTCCATCAGGATTTTCTGGTACACCTCAAATGTACCCTTCAGTCTTTTAGGGTATATAGGCCATATAGCATAACATATGCATGAGTGAGACTCTGCAAGCTGTGGAGAACCTCCACAACTTCCAGCACAACACAGACATCAGTGAAGCGTCTATCACCTTGACCACGATCCTCTGATTGTACTTTGTAGATGCTCATGGTCTTTCCTGCCATGTCTTGCTCTGCCTCTCTGGATTCAATGTCCTGGAATGTAGAAACACACACTTTAAATATAATATTACACACACACACACACATAAATACATCTTTTCATTAAAGCACACAGCATATATGCATTCATGAGAATGGAAAAGGATGCAAGTTCAGGATAATGACCTTAAGACCTGATCACCCCCTAAAAGCCTGGAAAAAAGTCACAAGGCTGTGGATAATGTTAACAACAACACTCCAGTTATCTCCAGTTGTGCAATTTATCATTAATGTAACAACAACAATATAATATCTGAAAATTATCTAAGTATTAAGTCTTGTTCTCACATGGGGTGAGGTTTTGTGCTTTAGAACAGAGGATTTCCAGGGAGACTGCAGAGATTTTTCTTCCGTTGACCTGCCACAAAAAAATGCAGTTAAAAAAGGTAACTAAAGATGGAGACGCTTCTCATAAATGCTGTGCACCTTTCTGCCAATGTAACAATTTATAATCTGACAATCAAGTCAGGATGAGTGTATGTCCATCAAGCCTGAAACTTAAAGGGATAGTTCATGCAAAAATAACCTTTTTACTCACCCTTATGTTGTTCCAAATCCATATCACCTCTGTTTATCTTCAGAACACAAATTAAGATATTTTGGATCTGATCCTCCCATAGACACCACTGAAAGTGCACATTCAAATTACACAAAACTACTAAAAACATGTAGTCCATGTGACATGGGTCACTCAATTTGAACATGATAAAGCAACAAAAATACTTTTTGACTGAAAAAATAGTAAAAATAACGTGCTCATTACCAGGCTAATAACATCCCTTCTAGAGGTGTAATGTTTCAATATACTCATGGTTTGGGTATGTATAAGGGTTTTATGGTCACTTTTCAGTGCGGTATGCGCTATGATTATAAAATTTTTTTTAAAAAGACTACAGAAAAATTCAAAGAACAATATACATATTTATTAGGTAACAAACACCTACAATGCAACAGGCTTTATAAATGTTACTATAGATTTGTATGTTCTCTCATTGATTTAATAAAAGTTTGGCATTTTCAGTAACAGACCTGCGCAGAGATCTACAGGCTGTATGTCCGGATCTGCCGATCTGCCTGTTAGTGACCACTGATTTCCTCTATCTTTGCAACAACTAAATAGCATTCGTTATTTTTTGTGTCTCTCTGAATTTACTTGAGTCTCTGGTGAAACACTGATGGCAATCTGCTGTGTTCTGGCCTCACCTCCGCTTTTGGCTTTATCTCGCTTTATCTCCTTCACTTGCCATGCTGAACTCTCAGAAACTCAACACTCGAACTTGATGTCAAAACTGATTTACATACTAAGAGGTGATTGTACAGGTCCTTGCACGTGTAATGCGAGTGAAAGGTAATCAGAATCACAAAGGTGGAACTTTTTTGGTTTGTTTCAGTTGTTTTTATCACCAAACCAACATTAATAATGCATAATCTGAACCGCGGATCACAGGGCTAACCGAACCGTTGAAGGGCAACGGGATGATATGATTTTTTAACGAGAACTGTTGCACCCCTAATCCCTACAATGAATCATGGTGGAGGCAGCATCATGCTTTGGAGATGTTTTTCAGCAGCAGGAACTGGAAGACTAGTCAGCAAAGAGTGAAAGATGAATGCAGCAATTTTCAGAGACATCCTGAATGAAAACCTTTAAAGTGCTCTTGATGGGGAAATCTATAGAAAATGCCACAGTGATTGAATCTACCACGTCACTGGTGAGAGGTTAGCCAAGCTCTCTGCGTGAGCGCACCATTATCACCAGGGGCGCAGTCTTCCAACGTGCCCCCTGGCCCTTACTTACCTTTACTTACCTGTGAAGATCAAAAGTTTATTTATATTTTTTGGGCAGTCGTAAAAATGAACCTAGATAAGAAATATGGCCTAACCCTGAAAGGGGGGGGACACATATGAATGATGGTTAGCAGGGAGGGAAGACACAGGCCCATCTAAGAGAAGGGAACTATACCATGGCTGAGTGAAGCATATGAGATCGCTAGTGGGGATCGCGCATAGCAGCCACTTATACCCAGAACGCGGGCAGACCGAGTGGGCATGCCAACAACGTAATGAGCCAAGCAGCTGACTCCTCTGCTGAGTCAGGATCTCTGTAGCGTTCGCCAATTGGGGGAACTCAACTAACAGAATTAAGAAAGCGCACGTATCTTGCACATTATGTGTTAGAGAGAAAGACATAGCAAGTGTTTATAACACCTAACCGGATTTCCTCATTCAACAGGATATCCAAACTTGGAAGACCGTTTAGCTAATTAATTCGCATAGCTGAGCCTGATCACGCAAATGAGCCACTGCGATGGGCCAGCCCATGCTAACCAGGCAGGCAGAGCCCCGGCAAGTGGCTATATCCGCACGATCGTTGGCATACCAGCGGTGGGGCAGCACGGAGAGGGCGGTCTCAACCGGGGAGCGCAGGAGTCCGACGGGAGAGCAGGAGGCGAGAGATTCACTCTCATCTCGCACCCAGACTCCGGAGGAGGGGCCGGGAGTGCGAGAGAACGGAGACCGCTCTCTCGCACTCCGCGAGCCACTGGCGAGGTGCACCGATCCTGCGAGCTGGAAGGCATAGCGTGACTAAAATGGGACGCTTCGCGGTCCATTTTTCTGAACTTATCGGTGCCCTGTGACGGGGGGCGCGGCTTGCCTGCGAGATGCTCGGTGCAGCCACCTGGCCGGAGGTGCAGGCGGGAGCGGCTGAGGCAAAAGGCGAGCGCCTTCGTCGAATAGCAGTGGATTTGGATAGCTCGGCGGGGGGAGCGGTCATACGATCCCACCGACAGATAACTTCACCCAGCGCCTCCAACTGCTCCTTCACGAATTCACTGACGGTGTCGCCGTACAGGCCAGCCTGGTATATGGGTGTGTTAAGAAAGCGAACTTTGTCAACATCGCGCATGTCACCAGGTTTAGCCAGAGGAGGTATTCCTGGACCACTAATGTAGCCATCGTCCTTCCCGGGGCATATGCAGCCAACTTAGTAGAATGCAGAGCATAGTCGGTTGCAGTGCTGAGCTCATGCTCAGTCCCGGGTCGGAACCGTCCTTGTGCAGCTGGGCCAGCGCCTGCACTTGGTAGCGCTGGTAGGTGGCCATAACATGCATATTGAGGGTGAAGGCGCACGCAGAGTGTGAGCCCATTGTGCACTTCCAGGAAGAAAGGGATGGGGGGCTTAGAAGGTTTTTCCTTCTTATATCCTCCACATAACACCTTTCTAGTCGGTCCGGCTGCGGGGCTGGGGGATAAACCATCCACAGACCCGGCTACCAAGTCTGCTTCTGGATTCGAGACGGCGCTCATTACCCTGGAGGGAGAGAGCGGGTCCGAATCCTCATCAGACATTGACAGCCCATCCTCATGAAGGTGCCCTCCAAGACTGCATGAGCTTACTGTGCCGTTCCGGGAAGAAGGGGACAGAAGGCTTAGAATATCCTTCACATAACACCCATCTAGTCGATCCAGCCAACAGACAATCCTCATCAGACAATGACAGCCCATCCTCTGATGCAGCGATGGACATCTGATCCTCGGTGTCATCACGTAGGAGAGCGACCATCCGAGGACGGAGCGCTTCTCTCACCTGAAGCTTGGATGGAACGTGTGGAGGAGCGAGAGTTCCGCAAGCCTGAGAGCAGCGTATTTTTTCCTCTGTAAGCGTCAGATCTGCCCGAGTGCCAACCGCGGTGCGGGGGACAACTGGGATGGGTCGCCCTTTTGCAAGAACGCAATCTTAACTGCGCAACAGACATGCCACTGCAGTGATGGCTTGCACTGCCTGCGAGCACCGCATCAACATGCTGGACCCCCAGCATGAAGCGCAGTATTCGTGTCTATCATTCGAGGTCAGGAAACCACCACATCTAGAAACGCACGGTTGGAGCGACGTCTTGAAAAAGATGCGCTGCATGACTGTGTTGCTCTTTTAGGTAAATTTTTGGAAAGTGTTATACAAACCGCTCTTTAGAAGGACCGGACCCAGAGAACGCCCAGGCGAGGGAGGATGGATCCAGTTCACCGTCTGCCGATGCGTATTACACACTCTGTGACCGGGAGAAAACAGCCTGCTTGCAGCGCTGCTCTCTCGTTCTCTCTTTCTCTTCTCAATGAAGGAAGACTCTCAGAGGAACCCGACTCTCTCAGCAGTGTTTAGACTCTGAAAGCGAAAAAGGTAATCAGTTGAGCCATCTGATTCCCCTTTTAAGTCGATTTGATTGTAAATAGGTCTCAGCTGTGCTCGCTGATGCCGCAAACTCATTGGCATTTCATTGGCCCAATTATATACACTTTCAGATGATTGGCTTCTGACGAAATCCCCATAGTGGAAGTTTCCACATAGCATTGAAGTTTTCCTCCCGCTGGGGAACTTATGTTACAGAAGACTCAGCCACAACATGTATCCAGCAGAGCAAATCTGTCAGCTCAACCAAGGAGCAAACACCCTCGAGGACCACATTAGTAAGTTGTTGGACAGTACAAATGAATCAGAACCAGAATCAGTTTTAGACCTCCCAGAATCAGACCTCCCAGAATTTTTCTTAATTCACTTTTTCTATCGTGGACAAAAACAACCATTTAAAACCCTGCTCATAAAGTTTGGTCTTCGAGGGTCTCTTCAAGAAGCTGTAGTAGTGATGGGAAGTTCGGATCATTTTACTGATTCGGATCTTTAAGTCTCGTTCATCGAGATGAACGAATCTTTTTTCGAGTCATTTCGTTCATTTCGTTCAATTTGCCAATATATTATTAAACTGTTACGAATTGCTTCCAAACACATGTACAACTAGCCCAAATGTTGATCACACTACAAACAAGTCATAAATAGAATGCTATAAGAGAAAATAATCATTCACTGTTTGCCTGCTCTTTTATCTATGAAGATATTTTTGCCTCTTTGCTCAGCTCACCTCTTCATGTCTTCAAATTTCAGTGGTTCGTTCACGTCACACGGACAGTCCATATAATCTCAACCAATGTACACAGTCTGAGCCGAAAAGAGCCATGACTAGTTCACCTTTCGAGTCTTCTGGTTCGTTCATCACGTGACAAAATGTAAAGAGACATGAATCAGACCGAGGACAATTCAAATCTCTTTCCGGCTCTAAATGCATACGATTGGCTTCTGTGTCTTTCACGTGTTGAACGGCTCGGACCGAGGACTCGGGAGGTGAACAGATCAAATCTCTTTCCGGCTCTAAATGTATATGATTGGCTTTTGTCTTTCACGTGATGACCGAGTGACTCAAACAGAGGACTCGATACATGAACGGATCAAATCTCTTTCCGGCTCTAAACGCATATGATTGGCTTTTGTCTTTCGCGTGATGAATGAATTAAAAGACTTGAAAAATGAACGAAACCTGCACATCTGTGCGCAATCTGCGCATGCACGGATTAACTAATCACTCCCTGAGAGGACTCGTCGTTCCCGAGTCATATTAAAGATTCGTTCAAAATGAACGAATCGTTCAAGAACGACCCATCACTAAGCTGTAGAAGTAACCCTGCAACTCAGTGGGTCTCCTTTCACTATTGGTGAGGTGAAGGAGGAAGCCCCTACAGTAGGTACTACTTAAATATGGAGCTGTAAATACCTGCTACTTATGAAGATAAAATAATAGGACAAAACATTATAATTGCTTCATTAATCATTAAAACTTGTTAACAGCTTTGTAAATGTGTTAAATGAAATGAAGATTAATTTTGGAAAAAGTAAAATTAAAGAAATAAAAGACCACTAAAATAAACGACAACTAAAATGAAAGTAGGTACAAACATACATACAAATAGGCCTAAATAAATAAATATATAAATCAGTGTTTTAGCCTAAAAATAGAGAAATGTACAGTGTTTGATATTTTAAAGTGACTAAGACATACATTTACATTTTCATTGTATTTTACTATCTAATTTTATGTCTCAATTATTGTCCATAAATATTAATTGAATAATTAAATAGGCCTAAATGTTTATTTACTTAAAGACATTGCCAGTGAAACGCGGAGAAATGTCCAGCGCATGGTCTAAAGAGCTCTTAAGTTAAATGCTACTTCATCAAAAGCATAAAAATAAATGGACCTATACTGTACCGTTAGTAGTTACAGGTATCTCAAACTGTCTGTCAACAAATATAAATTTAAATTACAGCACAGTCAGATATGTCACTTGCATGCACACGTGAAGCATGGATCTATCGCTGACAGAGAGATGTCATCAGGCAAACTGCATCAACCTGAACTTCTTTCTGAAAGACCAGCGTGGCCTTGTATGCATGAAAAGAAAGATTGTTTCTAAAAGGGCTTCTTCCAAAAATGCAGAATCAAAACTTTTCTCAACCCTGAATCAATATCCGAATAACTTTTGCAAGCTGGAGGACAATGACATTATGCAGTTCAAAACAACGATCTGAAGGGTCTGAAGGACACCTGAAGGACACCACGGCTGAAGTATTTTTTTTAGACAGGTATATTTTGAAACTATTTTAGTCATGCAAAGCTTATGTAGATTGTTTTTGTTTATGAATGGGTTTATATGCATGCAAGTGTTGTTCAGACAATGAATCTTGGGTCGCCATAGCGGAATGAACCGCCTACTAATCCAGCATATGTTTTACGCAGCGGATGCCCTTCCCATTTCTGGGAAACATCCATACACACTCATTTACAGTCATACACTATGGGCAATTTAACCTTCCCAATTCACCTATACCACATGTCTTTGGACTTGTGGGGGAAACCGGAGTACCCGGAGGAAACCCACGCAACTATGGGGAGAACATGCAAACTCCACACAGAATGGCCAACTGACCCAGCCGAGGTTCGAACCAGCGACCTTCTTGCTGTGAGGCGAATATGCTACCCACTATGCCACCATGGCCTGTGACAGTTTTTCGGAAATATAATTCCTGCACCCGCTGACCTGTCAACAACTACGGCATTTGCATAGTCATAGTGCACAGTTAAACTGTTATTATATTTAAGAGTCCTAAATATTTCCCTAAGCATAATTCACTGTCTGTAGACATTTACCAAAGGAATTGTTTTCAATTTATAAAGTCTAAACATCACTATGTAATGTTGATCTTTACCTAAGCATTCATATATAAACCTTAATGAGCAAAGTTTCATACAGTGGAGGATTTCCCACATAGCAAATGTTTTCTGGCCCAGCTCCGGGCCACACTATAACTTTTCCCTCGGCCCAAGTACCGCAAAGAATGACGGTGTCACGCTCTTGTATAGAAAAGAAAAACAAAATACGAGGACCCAGAATGCAAGGTCCTTTAATAACCAGATAGGACAGACAGTCACAAAAAAATGAACAGGAAAAAATAAAGCGTGAGACAGAAAGGAATCCAGGGAGTCCAGAATTGATGATCTCCAGAACCACTGGCAGATCCAAAAAACAAGCAGGGCGTCCTGACAGATGCAAAGCACAGAGTGAGCGATAACGAACTGACAAGAAACAATGACTGCCACGCACCTATATACAGAGAGATAATTAGACACAGCTGACAAAAATCAGCACAGCTAATAAGCAACCATGTGATGAAAACAGAACGCTACACCACGCACATGAATGAGCAAAACAAAACCATAAGACAAAAACAGAGACACACCAGAAAGTGCGCATAGCCTGCAACCGTGACAGACGGCCCTGAAGGGGCCCACATGGGCCATAACCGGCCCGAGTCTCAGCCAATTTATCACCCTTAACTGGCCCTGAACTGGGCCAAAACTGGTTTATTATTGGTACCGATTCTCAGCCATAAGTTAACCATATCAACACCACCCTTTAACCAGAAGCCCCAAAACTGAGCCATAACTCAGCATACTGTTACCTAAATTATGTGAACAAATAAATCACAATAAATCTTAACTCTCAAAATGTCTTTATTTAACAATATTGCACAAGCCATAGAAAAATATAACAGCTCGAATTGTTTACGTAACTGTGTGAATACTATTTTAGTTGCCTGTACAACATTAGTTATAACTTAATTAATTTAAATGAACACAGCACTGAAACAAATTACACTACCGGTCAAAAGTTTGGGGTAATTAGAATTTTTTTATTAATTTAATTTAATTTAAATAAACATATTATGTTCATCAAGGTGGCATTTATTTAATGTAAAAAAAAAAAAAACTGTTAAAATGTTAAATATTTATTTATTACTTATTGTATGTAGTTTCAAATGAAATGATTACTCCAGTCATTGCTTTTATTACTATTATCATTAATAATTATTATTAATATGATAACAATAATTAATAATATCAGAGTCATTTCTGAAGGATCCTCTGACTGAAGACAGGAGTGATGGAGCTCAAAATTCATCTTTAAAATGACTGAAGTAAATAATTAAATTAAACAACATTTCACAATGTGTACAGTATTTTTAATGAAATAAATGCAGCTTTGGTGAGCAGGATAAGCTTATTTGAAAACATTTAAAAATCCTACTGACCCCAAACTTTTGACACGTAGTGTATGTAATTTTACTCAGAAAGCAGATTAAATTGATTACTTAAAACAGTAACACAATGTTTGTATGTGTGAGGAAGAATGTGATCCTAATTAGGACTCTGGCAATGAAGTACAGCTCTGCCGCCCCTCCTTCCTCCATCTCTATCGGGAGCAAGCTGAAGCCATCTTTGTACACTTGCTTCTATCTCCTGATCAGTGGCATGATGCGCTTTTTCTCACAGCAGCTAACACAAAATACAAATTTAACAGTACTAAACTACTAAGTACATATACAAAACAAACATTCATCCACTACTGTAAATACATTTTGGCAAAATAATAAAAATTATCTTCAGTAACAGTTTATTACCTGGCTTGTCAGAGTTTGACAAGAGTATTTTGACAAATTAATATAGCGAACAAAACCCTTAACTGTGGTGTAAGCAATGCACGGTTGAAGTACTAATAATGTAACACATTCAAAGCATAACATAGTGAATCAAACAGTGCATTTAGATTATAAATGTACTGGACTGTGTTAAACTGTTGCTTAGTTATTGCATATGTTAATGTAACACAATAAGGACCTCCTACAAATACTTGTACCATAACAGTATGCACAAATTAACATTTAGAAAGTGAATTATAGTACCTTTTTAAAATAACAGTTGTAGAAATTGAAATGTTTAGACTGTAAAATTTTAAATACATACATTTAACACTACAGAGTTACCAAAAACAATGTTCCTTAACTGCAAGCTTTAAAGCTGATCTTCCGTTTACTCTTCTTTACATTTTTATATTCTTGGCCTGCGGGTTTGTTATTGTTGCCATCATTATTCCCCAAACACCATCTCCCAGTTTCATTGTGAATTAATATTTAATTTATTAGTTGTTAAAATAAAATGGCAAACATTCACTAAAGTGAATGCACATTTTGTATGTCTCTTATATTTGACAAATAAGGATCAGTTCATGGATCTCTCCGTTAAGGAGATGATGATCTAAATCAGGTGTGTTAAGCAGGAAGATATACAAAATATGTAGGGCAGGGGGGCACGAGGACTGGAATTGAGAACCACTGCACTAAAGGGATCGTTCAATCAAAAATGCAAATTCTGTCATCATATCCTCACTTATACTAGTCTGTATGAGTTTCTTCCTTCTGTTAAACACAGAAGAAATCTTGAAAAATGTTAGTAACCAGACAGTAGATTCGACTGTCTGCTTACCAACATTCTTCAAAAATGTTGTCTGTTATGTTCATCAAAAGAACCAAACTTATATAAGCTTAAGATTAAATGATGAGCAAATTAACATTTTTCGTGAACAAACAGACTTTAAAACAATAAGCCTTTGGTAAGCCTAAACAAAACAGTTGTGTATTTATACATCAGTATCTGAAGTACAATGGGCTTACCAATCATTATGGATTATCTTCCTTTGGTCCATCGTCATTTCTTGATTTGTGAGAATGTTATGCAGAACAGAAGCAAGAAATTATAATAAAACCACCAAAATCTATGTTACTCAAGATGTAAAAGTAGTACACAATAGTATTACGTTACTCAATTAAGAAATACTTACAAATAAAAGCTTGAGGTCTTAATAGTCCTTGTGGCTGGTGGTAAATCCTCACTGGTGCAGTTCATTTACCCTTCATACCAACAGTCTGTCTTGTAGTCTGTTTTATAGCGCAATCACTGTCCTGTAAGAAAGAGAGAGGCAAAAAGGCATTAACATTGAATTTGCCTAGTCAAATATTCAATATAGGATAACACTGTAGCTCTAAATCTTTTTTTCTTATTATAAATTTGTTAGTAATTTTGTTATGATATGAAATCCTAAAGTGCGAGTGCTTTTAGGCCAGAAGTTTCTAGCTTTTAAAGCTGCAATTTCAATGTTTTATCAATCAATTTGTATCCACATTTAAATACTTTAGATTTTTACTATTGTATCCATATTACATTCCCTTTAATTTGATAGGATAATACTAGCAAATTGTGTGGTTGTTCTCCTGGTTCAGTTTTGATGCAAGTGGCCAATTGTTCATGGAAATCCTAGATGTGACCTCTAAACATTACATGTTGAGAATTATTGTTTTTAGACAACAATGAAATTCACATCATCCATATCATTCTTTCAGTGTCTTAAAAATAACCTTTCAGTTATTTTAATAGTTCAACATGCAGGAAAAAAGGAAACATGGAGCGTGTCCTCTTCATGTTAAACAAAAATTAATCCAGATTTGATTCTACATGACTGATACAAAATGCTAACAAATACACTATTTAATTGTAAAAACAGGGTTTAATACATCTTCATTCACCAGCCAACATGGTTACTAAATATTTAAGTCACGGCCATTCAGAACGTCTAACTAAAACAAAAATATCAGAAATACCCAGATTTTCAGTCACAGAATTAGATTTAGATATAACTAAATCTAAAACAGTTTCACTTTCCACTATATGAATCAATCACTTTTGCTGATTTCCCTGTGATTTTACATATCATTATAACAGCACATTGTTTTACACACTGGATAGGAAGCATTGCGCCTCAGACATCCCAGACCGGTCTTTCGCACACGGGTCGCGTCAATTTACTCGCGTTCTCAAGTTCATGGCGGCAGTAAAGCAGTTACTGTACCAAAAAAAAACAAACAAAAAAAACAGTTACTGTACCCTATAAGCAAAAGGTCACTTCAATAATGACATCCGAGTTTGAATTCGGTTATTTTAAAAAGCGCCAAAACACAGTGTTATTTAACATTTTAAACACTTACCTCAGCATGCGACCCGTTTGCACTTTGTTTTCAGGCTAGTGGTAGGGATTAATAAAAACATTACACAGCAAGAGTGTGATGAACACATCACAGACTTAATCTGTTTCGAACGATAACCCATATAGTTGTATATCTGCAGTAATGTCACATATATGTAGGCAAGATAAGTTCACTTACCTGAACAGCTTGTAAAAAAACATTTCAAACGACGCTGCATCACGTGAACGTCACCCACCAACCAGAAAAGCTACCGTTACCGTGGAGATCGCGCCAACAAATGATCATCCAGTTAGCTTTACGTATTTTCAAATAATTAAAAAAAAAAGTAGACTAACAATTCTGGTCTAGTTTTTGACATGAGTTTGTGGTGCTTAAACTAAAAAGTATGGAAAACTTTTTACATGTGAATTAATTGTGATTAATATTATTATTATTATTATTATTATTATTATCTATTTAAAATCAAATTAAAATAAATGAACAAATAATATTTGTTAATGCACATATGCACATTTAAAATGGTTATTTGTTCAGGTAAAATAGATTTTTTTAATTATGTAATTTTGTGACCCTTTCTGAAAAAAGAAAGTAACCATTGTCGGCCCAGATCCGGCCCATATCCGACTCACATGTATTTTATGTATTGGGTATTTCTCTTTTTTGTTTTAACCTATAGCTTATTTAACTGACTCAAAACAATTATTAAAGCAATTATTATTATTAGTAGTAGTAGTAGTATAAATCTTGCCTGGATATTGTGGATATCGCTACACTGATCTGGGCCACACACCTCCCATCCACAATTGGCCCAAATGTAGTTTGCCGTCATGCATCCAGTGCCATGATTGCCATGCATGGCCCACATTCGGCTGACATTATGCATGCCAGTGCCGGCAGTACGCCAGCAGTGCCACAACGAGGCCACATTTGGGCCAAGTCTGTTTGCTATGTGGGTTCATATTAAATATTAAATATATACATGATTATTTGAATCCAAAGGTATGTAAAGTGAACTATTTTATATTGTGTCCCTTTTGTGAGATGGAGGATATATATCCATGTGTCTCTCTGTGTCTGAGTCAATGTAGATTAGAAAAAAGGTTGTTTAGATCAAGAAGCCCTTTTGCAAGTTCTGGGCTCATAACACCTTTGTCCTTCAGAACAACAAAGGACAGATGGTCACCATCTCAGGCCACTTTTCTGATATGTTTAACAAAAAGGTTCAGAGTTAAATGTTAGCTCTGCAGCATTTGTTCATATTGGAAATTAACTTCCACAAGGTAATTTTCACAAGTTCCTGACTTTACCGCTGATCACTACATCATTATGGCTCGATGAAAGACTTTTATTTTACACATTTCCAGCAATGATTCTAAGTGGCTGATACTATGGCTGTTTATTGAGCTGTTAGTTTACTCCGTCGATATGTCAAGCAAGGATAGGTTGTATCATGATGATGTCTGCTCAGATCAATAAGAATTCTACAAATTTACAAAGGAATTATTTTCTTATATCTTGGAGATGACTATGAGTTAGCCAAAGTTCTGAGGGTGTTAGCCAGGAATGTTAATATACATTTACATATTTTATATGAGATAACACAGTCAAAGTGATTTTTGTTAAAACTTTTGATTCATTGTCACCTGATTTAAATTTCAGCCACTTCACTTTGGGTATTTGTATTTTAGCACATTTTGCATTTGTAATTTATATTGCACCTTTTTCTTTGCATCACATCAAGTTGAACATAATTTCCAACCAGCATATATCTGACAGGATCCAATGATTTATAAGAAAAAGTCACTCTTAAAATATTCAAAGATTTGAAAGCCATAAATTTTACTAGCGTTACAGGAAATGTAAGCAGCTAATACTCCAGTGTTAAACAATGTTAAATTAATACTGTCAGTTTTTCTATAATTTATAGAATGTTCTCTTGTACGGCGCTGTGAAAAGGAAGTGGATAAAATAAGATGATTAGACACTGATATCGTGAGTGATTGCTTCATAAACTTCTGTCGAGAGAAGTCACATTTTGATCTTCTATTGATCTGACATAATTATGTGATGTGATTTTTGCAGGTAAGAGTTTGCCAAGCTTGGACTTACAGTGACAGTAGCTTGCTTTTTTGGTTTCATTCGCATGGGTATAAATGGAAGTCTATGAGGCAAAAAAAAAAAATGCGTGATCATGGCTTAACACTGAAACAGTGTGTTGAGTGTTGATTAAGCATTAATGATGAATACCTGCTGTTAACAAGCAGAACCACTGATTTCAGTCACAGCCTAAGGCGAGATCGACTGAAATTAAACATTCAGTCTCTCACAATCTCAGCAGAGGCTCATTAAACAACTGAACAAACAGCATCAGTAACTTCACTTATTAACTTGCATTAATGCTCATGCCTGTTTCAACACTGCAAGCACAAGCAGGGCGTGAGCAACGCATGAGCAGCGCGTATGTAGAGCAGAAGCAAAATGCAGGCATTTGCCTTTCACTCCGACTGCGTCTGCAGCGCGTAGCTCATCAGCAGCAGCAACACAGATCATCTGTCTATTCTATCTAGTTACCTATCTATCTCTCTATATAAATACACTTTTTAAACTTTTCATCTGCACCAAGGCCCGCGGCAACTTCCTCCAATGCTGTTTCCTTAACTTGCAAGTCTTTATTTTATAAATTGTATAGTTCATACAGCACTGTGTATGCTTCTCACTCTATGAGGAAAGTCATTCTTGTCTGGTGCACTGAGAAGACAATCGCTTGTGACATCATGTCATTTTTTTTTGGGTTGTCAGGATGTTTGGTTGTCAGGCCTATAGTTATAATAATATATAAACAATATAGTTATAATAATATTTATACATGATCAAACTAGTGTTACTTTCTTCGCTTCAGCCATGTCCAGCGGCTCGTTAATTCATGCTCGTGCAAAGGATGAGATGGACAAAAGTAATCAATGCATGCCCTTCTTTTACTTATTTTCGCGTTGGCAGGTTCACAGTGCAAACAACTTGCAGTTGGAAGAACTTGAGTGAACATAAAAGAAAGCCGAATAAATTGTTCCTCCTCTGATTCAACTGCACAGCACACAGCGAGCTCAGCTCACATCATCCAAACATGGGTGCCAAACTACACTACCCACAATACACTTAGTTATGGACTACAACTCCCGTAAATACCTGTCTTAAATCAGCCACATCTATTTTCTCTCTCCCCTCTCCCTCTTAAGCGAAACTGATACTAAAGTTGTTTTACTTTTGGTTTTGTAGTTTGGCCCTAAATAAATATTTGTTGCACTTTTTAATCGTTTAATTTCATTTAATTGACCATATATAAATCAGTTGATATTATGGATGCCTTTGTTGAGGAAACTTGCTACTTTTTACTGTCATTCAATGTGTTTAGCCATTATCATTGCACTGTCACTTTGAGCATGAGCAGCAGCTGCTGCTTCAGCGACGCTCGCGCCTTGCGCTGCTTCTGCTTGCGGTATGAAAGCTCTAATCTGTTAACATGGACGCCGGAAAAAACACGCGCTGCCTGCGCTTGCGGTGTGAAACATCCTTTAGTCAAAACTTACCCAACTCAGTATTATTTTTAACACTCTGAGTGAGAATTATAGGCACCTGGTCACTACATGTGTTTTTTTGTAATCTGATAATTAAAAGGGCAGATGTAAATGGCGACGTTGATGTTCAGAGAGCACGTAAATGACTTTCCGCTCCTGCAGAGGGCAGTATCTGGTTTCTTGTTCACAATGGGCGACCAGAACTTCTGACGCATATAAATGTTGATCCTGCAAGTACAGCTTCTGGTCATATAATTAGAATATGTTCAAAATGTTTATTTATTTGACTGATTCCATTCAAGAAGTAAAACTTGTATAATGTATGTATTCATTTTACACAGACTGATATATTTCAAGTATTTATTTCTTTTAATTTTGATGATTTTGATGACAGCTAATGAAAACCCTAAATTCAGTATTTCAAATTCAGCAGTTTCAGTATTAAAGAATTACATTCTACAATTAGCTTATTAACTCAACACACCTGCAAAGGCATTTAAATAGTCTCTTAGTTTAGTTCTGTAGACTACACAATCATGGGGATAATGGCTGATTTGACAGTTGACCAAAAGACGAAGGTCGACACCTTGCACAAGGAGTGCAAGACACAAAAGTCATTGCAAAAGAGGCTACCTGTTTACAGAGCTTTGTCTAAGCACATTAATAGAGTGGAGAAAAGCGTACAAGCAAAAGGGATAACAGCACCTTGGAGAGAATTGTGAAACAAAACACATTTAAAAATGTAGAAAAGATTCTGCTGAGTGGTCCAAAGTTATGTTCTCTGATGAAAGTAAATTAAGCATTTCCTTTGGAAATCAGCGTCCCTAAAGCCCTGCTCACACTGTGAGATTTCAGCCACAATTTTGTAATCTGAGACAAATTTGGGAAATCCTAAAAGATTCCTGAAATCCTAGGCTAAAATCTTAATGCCTGTTGTGATCAGAGTTTTCCTCAGATGAAGTTCTGGCAGTGTAAGGCTGTTTTTTTTAACTACAGCGGTTCTGAACTGTAGTTCTGCCGAATGACTAAAAGTTATCAGTATGATGGTAAAAAACTGTACATTCTAGTCAAAACCATCCTTCTGCAATCTTATACCAAAAGCGGAAATAAGGGCAGTATTAATAGCTTTAAATGTGGGAGAGCGTTGCTATTATGTGATTATATTGTATTGCAATATGGAACCGTTAAATGTTGATGTTAAATCAAAAGTAATTGACAAATACTTGAAAATGAGATATTTAATGTCAATAATTCTCTACGGTTACAACTGAATTAGTTACAAATAACTGTATGAAACAATAAAACATGAAATGATAAAAACATATGATAATAATTGTACCCAGCTTAAATGTAAATTAAAATTACCTGAGAGAGAGAGAGAGGGAGAGAGAGGGGGAGGGAGAGAGATAGAGAGAGAAAGAGCAGGAGATGCCAAGGGCCAGAGCAGGAGAAAGAGACCAGAGCTTTGTTTACCACCTATTTGTAACTTTCTTGAGCATGTGACCAAAGCCTAAAATCTGAGACATTCAAACTGACCAATCAACACGTGACTACATCATCAAACCCCCACAGTCCACAAAGCAGTTCCTGATTTCATCAGAAATTTGTGTGAGCCCTCTTTGGGGAAAAACACATGTTCTGCCATATAAACAAATGCATATAATAATTTTCATCCCTACAGCAGCGTCAGAAGATTTCAGACACTTTCCAGCAGTGTGACAACAGCTGTGATGAGCGTCAATCGAAGAACCAATAGGAGCACTGAATTTGACCGTGGTGAAATGTCAAAACTGTTTTCTTTCTTCCTGGTTTTATTATTGAGGCGTGCTGTGTGCAAAATTGCCACTACAGTTTGTTTACAGTTGCTGTGAGGAATCATTTCAGAATGCGGGATAGTGAAAGTGTCACAGGTGGATGATGTCAAACTCCTGGGGTGTTTTCTTTCGTGTTTGGCACGTCTTCATTGTCATTCAGTCTGACTTTATGATAGCTGAGATTTTACAGTGTGACATGTGAGCCGTGTTCATGCAGTCTGACATGCCACACTCGTTCAGGATAAAATAATAATAATAATAATAATAATAATAATAGGGCGCCACGGTGGCCTAGTGGGTAGCACGTTCGCCTCACAGCAAGAAGGTCGCTGGTTCGATCCCCGGTTGGGCCAGTTGGCATTTCTGTGTGGAGTTTGCATGTTCTCCCCGTGGTTGCGTGGGTTTCCTCCGGGTGCTCCGGTTTCCCCCATAAGTCCAAAGACATGCGGTACAGGTGAATTGAGTAAGCTAAATTGTCCATAGTGTATGTGTGTGAATGAGAATGTATGGATGTGTTTCCCAGAGATGGGTTGTGGCTGGAAGGGCATCCGCTGCGTAAAACAAATGCCGGATAAGTTGGCGGTTCATTCCGCTGTGGCGACCCCGGATTAATAAAGGGACTAAGCCGAAAAGAAAATGAATGAATGAATAATAATAATAATAGGGTGCCACGGTGGCCTAGTGGGTAACACGTTCGCCTCACAGCAAGAAGGTCGCTGGTTCGATCCCCGGTTGGGCCAGTTGGCATTTCTGTGTGGAGTTTGCATGTTCTCCCCGTGGTTGCGTGGGTTTCCTCCGGGTGCTCCGGTTTCCTCCACAGTCCAAAGACATGCGGTACAGGTGAATTGGGTTAGCTAAATTGTCCGTAGTGTATGTGTGTGAATGAAAATGTATGGATGTGTTTCCCAGAGATGGGTTGTGGCTGGAAGGGCATCCGCTGCGTAAAACAAAAATGCTGGATAAGTTGGCGGTTCATTCCGCTGTGGCGACCCTGGATTAATAAAGGGACTAAGCCGAAAAGAAAATGAATGAATGAATAATAATAATAATAAAAACAAAAAAACGCAGTGTGAACCAGCATTTAGTCTGGAGGAAGATAGGAGATGCACACAAACCACTTTGGTTGAGGTCCAGTGTAAAGTTTCCAAAGTCAGTGATGGTTTGAGGTGCCATGCCATCTGCTCGTGATGCTCCACTGTGTTTTGTAAGGTCCAAGGTCAACACAGGAAATTTTAGAGCACTTCATGCTCACTGGTGCTGACTAACTTTGTGGAGATGCAGATTCAATTTTCCAACAGGACCTTTGCAATTGCAAAACTACCAGTACCTGGTTTAAGGACCATGGTATCCCTGGTCTTAATTGGCCTGGAAATTTACCTGACCTTAACCTCTTCGAAAATCTATTTGCTATTGTGTAGAGGAAGATGCGATATGCCAGACCCAACAATGCAGAAGAGCTATAGGCCACTATCAGAGCAACCTGGGCTCTCATAATTCTTGAGCAGTGCCACAGATTGATCGACTCCATGCCACACCACATTGTTGCAGTAACTCAGGCAAAAGGAGCCTCAACTAAGCATTGAGTGATTTGCATGCTCATACTTTCATGTTTATACTTTTCAGTTCGCCAAGATTTCTAAAAATCCTTTATTTGTATTGGTCTTAAGCAATATTTTATTTTTCTGAGATACTGAAATTGGGGTTTTTATTAGTTGTCATCAGAATCAATTAAATTAAATGAATTAAACCCTAGGGCGCCACTTTCCCCCACAAGTCGAGAGATATGCGGTACTGGTGAATTGGGTAAGCTAAATTGTCCGTAGTGTATGTGTGTGAATGAGAATGCTGGATAAGTTGGCAGATCATTCCGCTGTGGCAACCCCGGATTAATAAAGGGACTAAGCCGACAAGAAAATGAATGAATGAATGAATTAAACACTTAAATTATTTTGCTCTATGTGGAATGAATGTATACATCATACAAATTTCACTTCGTGAATAGAATTAGTGAAATAAATCATGTTTTTAAAGATTTTCTAATTATATGATCAGCATCTGTGCGACTGATAATCAAATAATCCTTTTTATTTGAAAAATGTAGCAAAATTACTGCTTTTGTGTTCTTTCTTGATTTAAATTGTTTACATGCTATGTCACTTCACTTTGCAACATTCATGCTCTGATTCATTACTGAATAATCAAAGCGTGCTCTTCAGCCAAAGACCCGGCGCTGTTACGATATGCTGAATCAGTTCCAATATTAACTCGATGAGAGGAGATATGTGGAACACACCAAACCAACTAGCCAGACTGATGCTGACTGATGAACCAGCAAATCTCAACAACCAACTGTCAGCTTAGCGTACCTCGGCCCTTATGGTACAAAGTGCATACAGTTGAAGAGCTGACGACATATGTGTTTGTGCAAACATTCTGTGCAAAGGTGTGCAATGCCATATGTTGACAGGCAGATAGGACAGCCTATCATAATGTTCGGACATGTTTATATTATTTTTTAGTTCTATGCTTTCTGGTTTGCCTGGTTAACTGGTTCATTGTACTACATATATAACTTTTGATTTGTCAGCAATTATAATAAGATCATATATTTTCTAAATAATTGTTTAAATATGGTTACATTAACCTATTTTGCCATATCCATCACAGTAAGAAACCATTAGGCCTTGACTTATGACTCATGGGAAGGTTTTGGAAAGTGCATGCAGTAAAGATCTTAGTGATGGGATGAATACTTCCAACTCTTTTTACTCTCTTCCTTGATCTGTGAAGAGACCAGTGCTTGTAGGAGTTGTTTTCTTTTCTGACCTGGCTGCAGGAAAGGGATCAAAGGGGCAAGATGTCGCTGATCCCAGATAGGATGGTCACTCTCTGCCAGCTTCTAGTATAAAGTGCTTATCTGAAGCTCTCTCTTTTGCCACCAATAGCCTGAAACTTTCCCTATTAGACCTCTGAACTGCAGCAGTGAATTTGCCTTAATAATTAGAATGCAAGCACTCAACCTTGCCTTAAACTCTTCTGCGTGTTCTGAGTTTAAGAACGGCATCAGCTTTGTGAGAGCAGGCTAATGCAATGCACAGTCGCCAATACTATTAATCTCTTCCCCCTACAGGGCGAGGTTCATTAAGAAGCTATTGCCATAATAGCTAGAGGGCACACACTAACTTAACCAACCAAAGGCAGGGCAGCAAGAGCTAGATTGATCTATCAGGTACCATTGGGAGGTTATAGAAAACCAAATGGGCCACAGGGACCCGCAGGGGCAAAAGAAATAAAGCTTAATTTTCTCTTGAGGGTCCAAAGCTTGCTGTGGTGCCACAGTATGGACTATATCAGGTAATGGGGAGGGGGAATACATGTCAGGCAAACTGTGAGGAATAATTCTGGTAATCTGAATGCCTCTCTGTCAAATGCCTTAAGCATTTGAACACCAGAAGCTTACCAGCAGTACTGTGAGTAATTGTACACAAAGTGTACTAAGTGTAGCTATTCATAAAATTTATAACTTGAGTTTCATTCAGTTCAACAAGACTGCAATAAAATGATTGAATAATTCTACAGAACAAATTAGTGTTTGTTGCAATGGTAATGTCACCTCTGCCTTAATGATAACTTAATTGAATTGCATACAGAAAATTTCATATACTCACGTTTGCACTTAAAGGCTTGCATTTTGCAATTTCCAGGTAAACATTAATCCATGCTAATTCTAAACATTATTCCTAATCAAATATAGTAACAATGCCAATAACATCAATCACTGGACTTTAGATTTTCCATCGTACAATTAAGTAATAGTTTTCATGTCACCACATTTGCTCTCTTTACATGACTTGATTAATAATTTGATTTGAAAACTTATTGGCAATATGAGCTTCCACTTTTCTATGATACTGTAATACTGTTTCTCTGATCCAGGAGTTTTTGAGCAAACTCGTACAGCAGTATAGAGACTGCATTTTAAATAGGTTCCTGCACACTAATGAAAGGGAAATGCATCCATTTGGCTGATAAGGATTACATTACAAAAACAAATTTTAGTCAAAACATCACTGTTATTTTGGAGCCAGAATGTTAGACTACAGTAGCACAGAGAGTTTGAGCACACTGTAAGTTATGAAAACACATGCAAAAGAAGAAAAAAAAAGTTCAAATTGAGAAAACATGATTTCCATCAGTTTAAGAGATTGCACACAAAATCTCAAAACACATGCAAATACAGAAACATGCTGCAAATAATGCAGACCACAGGTCAGAGGACTTCAAAAATGTACAAATCCAGCTTTCCATTTAGAGGACCTCATTCAACACTGCTGACTCTAAACAGGAAGCAGCCAGGTTCATTACTTTTTGAGGTCCCTACTATGTGCACTATTTGCAGCATGTTTCTTAATTTGCATGTGCTGTGAGAATCTGAAATAACTCTCCTGGTTTCACCAAAACTGCTCCACAGGGTCGTTAGGATAGCTCAAAATCCTTCTGGCTGCAGTGCAGGACTTGTCTGACTTTCCCAAGATGATTTTTGTTGTATTGGTCACAAAAGAAGGCCCTATACCATACAAATGAATATATAATTGAAAGGGTTTTTAAGCACCAATGTACTCAGTAAATCAGTGAAACAATGTGTAAAAGAGACAAACACACAAAAATTTATATTGCATAGGTTTGTTTATGTTTATATTACAACAGTTATGCCAAAATGTAATTGCTGAAAGTTTCTCCTAATTTCCCATTTAACTGTCAGAATGTAATACTTCGCACCACATATAGTCAGGACACTTACATATCTGCTGCGATGATAAAGAATAATAAAAATGTATCATTACGTAATGCATGAAATCATTTCACAAGATGACCAAAGCAGCATCCAACATCTGAACTTTTCTGTCCTTATTATGCATTACATTTTCACACATATCACTTTTTAATTTTTTCTAAGCCACAACCATAGCAGCGAATGAGATTTCATTCAATGTAATTTAATCATGCACCTTGCACATTTTCTCACTGATATTTTGCATGTTAACATTAGAAGAGATGAAGGTTCCTAATGTTTGCTGTGGTAGGATAAGTGGCATCTCTTTCATCTGTGGAAATTATATTCTGAGAGCTGTTTTTGAGCAGGCAGTTCAAAATGTCTCAGCTTTGAAGACACTTTGTATTTGGTCTGTATCATCAAGGTCTGACAAATATGCAGGCGACAGTGCGTTTTTAAAGCATAACTTACTGAATGCTGAGAAAGCCTTCACCTCACAGGAAAAAAGATCTGAGAGTTTAGTTTAGGTTGCCCACAAGTCAGCAAATTAATTGGTTTAATTTTCTGTTATTTTGTTGATAGTAAAATACAGTTTGCATGTGAATTTTCCTAAGCAAAAATAAATAAATAAATAAATAAATAAATTTTTCATTTCCTAAATATTTAAAATGTTGGGTGCCACGGTGGCATAGTGAGTAGCACGTTTGCCTCACAACAAGAAGGTCGCTGGTTCGAGCCTCGGCTGGGTCAGTTGGCATTTCTGTGCGGAGTTTGCATGTTCTCCTCATGGTCACGTGGGTTTCTTCGGGGTGCTCCGTTTTCAACCAACAAGTCCAAAAACATGTGGTATAGGTGAATTAGGCAGACTAAATTGTCCGTAGTGTATGAGTGTGTGTATGGATGTTTCCCAGAGATGGGTTGCAGCTGGAAGGGCATCTGCTGTATAAAACATATCCTGGATAAGTTGGTGGTTCATTCCGCTGTGGCGACCCCAGATTAATAAAGCAACTAAGCCGAAAAGAAAATGAATAAATGAATTTAAAATGTTTCTCTAAATTAAGGTTAAAATTAAGGATATTTAAAGATCTAACAGAGAGTTGCTTCCCACATTTTACTCATGAAAAAAAACAAAAAAACGGTTTGGTTGTTTCAAAATGTGCACCAAGATATTCCAATATAACATTTCTTGATATTACTCTATTAACATTTAAACACTATACTTGTTCTTTTCTTGTTCTTTCTGTAGAAATATAGGTGACTTGACACTAGCAGTAAAATAGTTGCTGTTGCTGAAAAAAACTTTATGGCTTTTTTATTAGATTATTTCAATGTATTAAGTTTTACTATGTTTTTGGATATTTATAGATAAAAAAAACTATTATGATTCTCTAAAATAGCTACTTGTAAATAAACCCTGGGGAATTTATTAATAAATGGATAACACTTGACAATAAAGTTCATTAATAAAAAGCATTTACTAACATCATGAACATTACATTACATTTACATTAACTAATCATGAACAACACTTGTACAGCATTTATTTAAGTCTATGCTTGTTAACATTAGTTGCACCGTGGGTTAACATGAACTAACAATGAACAACTATTTTCATTAACTAACATTAACTAAAATGAATAACGCAGTAAATGTATTGTTCATTGCTTGCTCTTGTGTAACGCCACGCCAGCAGAGGGAGCCCTCGCCCGACTACTGAATCGGCTCCGCTCCCTCTGCGTTCACTTCCTGTTTGCTGAGTATTTCAGGAAGAGCTCAGACCATAGCTGCGTCCCAAATGACACACTATACACTATGCACTTATGCACCTATACACTTATACACTCAGCAGTATAGTATATGTATGTAGTGCTGTCCCAAATGGAACACTAAGCTTTTTTTACTAAGCGGAAGTTCAAACCGTTTCCCTGATGACGTTTGACGGTTGCCAAATTAGAGAAATAAATTACCAAAACTCCAAATAATACCTGCATGAGTATAACCGCATTCACCATCGGGAGGCGCTGTAATCACTCTCGTAGGAGAATTTTGCTTTCACAGTCCAAAATAAATAAAGTTATCCAACATGTGCGTCCGATAGCTCCGCCTCTTCCTTTACGTGCACGAAGCTCTGGTTGTTGAGTGCGTGAAGTGTCCATCATTACACACTTCATATTACCAGTGGAATGAGTGCATCATCCGGGTAATTAAAGTGCACTTATTATTGTTAGAGTTTTCAGTGTGAACGCACTTATTACACTATTTATACTACAAAATGGCGTAGAAAAGTGCACAAGTATGCGATTTGGGACGCAGCTCATGTTTCCTTGCGAAGTATTGCCAGTTTACTTGCCTTACCAAGCGTTGTTCCAAGTGACTTTCATGACTGCTATCCTGTGTATGACCTTGCCTGCCTTGATCACAAACGTTCTCTGTCTTTGCCCTCTTGTTCTGTTTTGGACTGCTCATTGTGTTATTGAACCTCTGCCTGCATTCTTACTACGTCTTCTGGATTATCCCTTGTGTACATTGTTTGATCCTGGCTGCTTACCCGTTGCTGACCCTTTGCTTGTTTACTCGTTGATGCCTCTGCCTTATCCTATCAATAAACCTCTGCAAATGGATTCTAACTTTGCCTCAGCCTCCACATTACATCTTGTTAGTAAATGCATTAATTAGCATTAAATAATGAACCTTATTGTAAAGTGTGACCAATGAATAAATTGTTTATCAATATGAGTCGTAATTTATTGAACCATGTTTGAGACCGTTATGAAATTTGGCTCACAAATGTAAAAAGAAAAAAAATGTAGGGCCCATGGAGGACAAAAACTTTTAACAGTTCACTTCGCCTTGGAATTGTAAGGTTCTATCTGCGTTCTAAAAGATTTTGAGATAATGAGCTTCAAAGTTTTTGCATTTCATATAGAAAATGATATGTGTGTAACAGTTCTCTTTCATACATTAATCTGATCCTGACCCTATGTCACGATCCCCAGAGATCGAACCATCAGAGATCGCTGGTACACACATATCACACAAGCATACCTGTCAACCCTCACTTATTTCCCGGGATTCTCCCGTATTTTACAGTTCTATCCCGCTATCATCCCGTAAATGTATTTTCCTGTATTTCTCCCGTATTTTTAGTTGTTCTCCGACGGGTGTCATTAAACATTAAAGAGCTGATCCTCCCTATTTGCAACCCATACCGCCGAACCACCAGAGGCCGCCCTTGCTCTTAAGTCTGTTGGAATCTGTGCTTTCGTTTTATTTAGGCGTGAAACACTCTGAAATAAACATAAAAACGGCGGGATTCCCTTTCCTTTTCATTAAATTAATTGCCGTCGCTCCTCCTATACAATCCTCAAAACAGCCACAAAGTGGTGCGTGACTTTCAGCTGACGCGTCCGTAGTGATAAACAGACGCTGTTTCCCAAACGGATTCTGTACACTCGATTAGAAGCACAGTGAAAGTGGATACTGGGTTTTGTGTTTGTGTTTGAACAGACATATACACATAATCAATAATAATAACATCTAAAGATGTCGATCTTGATGGATTTTTTTTCAAACACAACTAATTTTGTCCTAAATGAGCATAAAGGAAAGCAATTGAATGCTTTCATTATAACGATATATGTAAACTTATGTTATTTATAACAGTGACACCTTTCTTATTTAATGTAGCAAACAAAAAATCATAATAAATGAGATTCATTCACAGTTCTTTATTCATAATGTGTAAGTTATACAGTGAGGAAAAGATGACTAAGATTTGATAACTTAATTATATTTCTTTATAATAGCTCATTTTAATAAGTTAAACTGTTTGCAAACGTAAACTACAAATTTTTTTTTTGTAGATAATAATATTAAAAATGATTACTGACGGTTTAACTGTTTATTTACTTTGAAACAGAAGGACATATTTGATATAGGGATTTAAAAAACAAAATTTGGGGGGGGGGGGTCCCTTATTTTCACATCCCAATGTTGACAGGTATGCACAAGAACTACATATCAGCCATGTTCACGGACTACAAATCCAATCATGCAAAACACTCACACTCCTGCTCCAAGTCACCAATGATTGCAATCACACACACACAGCTAATACTGCTCACAGACTGATTTCATGGTCTATTTAAACCACACAGTAACACTAACACAGTTGCCGAATCTTGTTTACTTCTAGTGACATTTCAATGCGTTTCCTTGGTCTTGGTTTCCTGTGTTTGTACCTTCGCCTTGCTAATCTGTTCATCCCTGCCTGCTGCCAGCCCTCTAACGTCTGGCCTGTTTGTGGATTGCCTGTATACATCTGTTTGCCCCTGTATTGACCACTGCTTACCTAACATCGCCATTAAACCTCCAGGTGGATCTGCATCTCTGTTGTCAGTGTTACACCTTAAATGTAAATTATCAAAATTCTCTTAAATTTTAAAATTGGGATTAAAAAATAAATAAAGAAAAAAAAATGAAGAAAAATAAAACAGGGCAAATGCAGATAGAACCTTCTAATTCTAAAAAGTACTTTTCCGCTTGGAATTAGAAGGTTCTGTCTGACAGATCACTAATTGAAGCATTACTTTTCAAGAAATACAATCAGTGTGCTCATTAATTTGATTGAGAAATAGGTGTTGTAACAATATGTTGATGTAAGGGAAAGTTACATTTTTGCTTTATATAACATTTCAAGAATTCACACTTAGCTGATGATTGATTATAAAGCTTGTTTGGCATGCTGTCCTGGGAGAAAGCCCTGAGCTCATAAGATCCTCAAGCCTGAGGCTCCCTCCCATTTGTAAGGCGAGAGGAGAGTTTGAGCTCAGGTAGATCTCAAGAACACCACTGCGGTAGTAGCTAATGAACAGATAATGATTGCTATGAAGAAATAACTACTTACTAGGAGCATATCTATGGTGTTGATTTGGATTAATCAATTAACTTAAGTTGCATGTTTTTTAACGGTGGGAAGAAAACTGGGAAACTAACGTGAGCAGGAGGGGCTGTGTAAACTCTGCACAGAACTGTCAGCTGGCTTGGTACGGACTAGAACCGGTGACATTCTTGCTGTGAGGCAACAGTGCTAACCACTGGGTCACCGTGCCACCCATCTAGGAAAGGAGTAGGGGTGAAAGGGTGGATACTTCAAAATGAAGATGGCTGTGATATGGATATGTGATATGTGGCTTAGGAATCGTTTGATTGGGGAATCACAAATTGAATAATGCGGGACCAGCTGCAAGCAATCATAAGCACGTGATCCTCCTGAAATTAGTTTATAAATAAACTTCACTTATTGTTTTTGGATGAATAGTTTTTTCTTGTTCAAATTAATCATTAAATTATACAAATGATGTATTAACAAATGTTAATTTTATGTAATTCATATGGTAATATTTATTGTTGTAATTAATTATTTGACTTCAATGTTTAATATCAAATTTAAAGACTTTAAAAGAAAATAGACGATGAGCAAATGAGTTGTTTAACAAAGTTTAATAAACACTGAAAAATGTTTCACTGACTACATATACACAAATTAAAAACTATTTCACATTTAATATATTACATTTTTTTTATATTAACGGAGCAGTTCGGTGGATTGACAAAGAAAGCTGATCCTGATTGGTACGCATTTACTTGTGCATTCGAAATGCTGATTGGTTTACAGAAAGAACCTCATAGTTCAACTTTTTCCATTTTTTTTAACATTTAATGATTAAAATGTAAACATTAATAAACTTTAACAACTTATAAAAAAATATCACATAATATAATTAAGTTGCTATTTAATAATGGTATGTAAATAATTTAGTTTTGACAAAAATGTCAGATAGAACCTTATATTTCTAGGGTGACGATATGTTCAAAATACTGTTTTTGTTTTATGGAGTATATGCAAGAAAAGGGTTAGATTTTTAGGGGAATATGCTGGTTGTTTGCACACAGTGGAAACATTAGTTTTCAAACAATGGAAATGTGAATTTCACATATTAGGTGGCCTTTAATACATATGAACAACCATAATAACATATAATAACACAAAATAGGCATATAAAAACAAATAAGGGTTAGTATTTAATTGAGTTTGCAGAATTAAATTTATAGTCATAATTTGTAAAAATGCTTGTCTGTTTGAAATGTTTTGCCATGCATTTAAAATGAGTTTAAAGTCCACAAGAAATCAAAGCTAACTATATGATTGTGTTTGCTCACATTGGCAGTTTTGTGGTAAATAATTAATCTGTGCATGTCATTAAGATAAAAAAAAGTTTGCCTTTCTAATCTTTAATTGAATTCTGAAAATGCACTTCCAGTTTGTTTTCAGTTAAATGATCAGATGACGTGATTTTAAGGTTATGGGCGTAGCTAACATACTGATTCATTCTGGTTCAACAGTCAGTTTTGACAACAATCAGAAATGGTGAGCAGGAAGTGTCTGTTAGGTTGTAATGAGTGTAATAACTTCTAAACCTTTTCCTGATCTTTCTGAATGAAATGCATACTTTACTACATCCATTCAGCCTGTGGTAGAAAAACAAGCCACGCCCATTGTTTTCTTATTTAAAATTCCATTTCTTTAGAAAGTGTGTCACAATATGAAAAAAAAAAAAAAATCGCAGCTTCCGGTTAATTAGGACTTTAATATGATATAAGCTAAAACAATGTTTAAACATTTTTTTTTCTACCTTTTCTTTTTCTTCTTCTTATTAAATTTTATCAAACTCTGATGGTATAAAACAGTGAAATTATTATTATTTTATAAAGTGCATCTGCACTAGTGGTTTTAGGTATACAGCGAAGTTGTGTATGATTTATTAAGCTATTGTTGTTAATGACAGAATAGAACTAATGTTTAAATCTTTGTTTTCTCTGAGATTAAACACACGCACATGCATGCACGCACACGCACACACACACACACACACACACACACAAATAAATAAATTAATTAATTAATTTAATCCCCATATAAAATGTGCAAGGTATTTCATTTCAGCTGCTTTCTCACTGCCAATGACACAAAAGTCAGTCTTTTGTTTTACATTTCTGTCTATTTAGACAAAGGTCAACAAACACACCTGAAATCTTTACATTATAAGAAATAAACACAGGCAATGAAAATGCATCACCGTCTGATGTGGGAATGAAGATGCTTTAGATCGATGGTGAATGCCACACAGATGTCAGTTGGCAGAGATCAAACATCTCTAATTATTTCCTTCCTTCTCAGCTGCTTTTAAGTCCTCTTGAGAACGTTCTACTTACAGTATGAGCTGAGAAGCTGTAATTATGATGTAATGTATGTTCATATGCTTTAAATGTTGGAAAAGTCCCAATTTCTTTATCTGTTTTTTAAAAGTAATAAAGTAAGACAAATTTCTGATTAAAGCAAGGGACATATAGTAATAATGTATAGTAACATTTATGATAGTCAACATTTGAAGTGGATCAAAGTCTTTCATCAAAGTTGTCTTAAAATGGTAAAAAAAAACAATTAAAAAAACACGCATTAGGACAATTTTTTAAACTTTATTGATCTACTGCTAATGTTGACTGCTGTATACATACATTTTACATTTGCTTTGGTAAGGCATTCTTGTAAAGTCAGTGATTGAAGTGAGGTTTGGTCTATAGCAGGGGTGTCCACACTCTGTCCTGGAGGGCCGGTGTCCAGCATAGTTAATTCCAACCCCAATCAGACACACCTGGGCAATCTAATCAAGCTCTTATTAGGCTGTCTTTTTCTAGAAACATTCTTGCAGGTGTGTTGAGGCAAGTTGGAGCTAAAATCTGCAGGACACCAACCCTCCAGGACCGAGTTTGGACATCCCTGGTCTATAGTTTAGTGATCCATAATCAATATTTGTACTCTGCATTTAACCCATTCACACAGAGTAATAGGCAGCATATTCAAAGTCTTGTTCGAGGAATTCAACTTTGCTGTGGTATTGAGGGTGGAAGAGAGTGATGGTTATTTACTCTCACCACCAACAATTTCTGCCAGCATCATGTGTTACAGCTCCTTATCAAGGTCAAAGATGAGGTGAACTCATATGCAGAAATACAAAGTCTTTATTAAGGAGTGAGTCTCAGGAAAAGCAAAAAAAATTAAAAATAAAAATAAATAAATAAATCAAAGTAACCCAATCCGCTGGTGATCACTGAGGAAGTGTCGTGGAAAAGTCCAAAACAACGGGACACTCACTCACTTACTCACTCACTCACTCACTGGCAGTCCTGGACACAAATACAGGGTGAGTAACAGAAAGCTTTACACACAAACAATCAACAACATAACGACAAACATAAAGGGAAATTATGTGCTATAAATAGCAAAAAAAAAGGGAATAAGAGACAGGTGAAATCAATTAGCTGAAATGACCTGCAATCCTGTGACTGCAAATAAAAGCTGGTAAATTGAGGTAATCTGTAACAGAACAGAGGAGAGCGCAGGAATGCAAGGTACGGTGACACTCCTGTGGTCAGTGTCTTATTAACGCCAAATTTGTTGGTTGTATATATTTATTACATTTTAATCTTTTAAAATGGAATTACTTGTAAAATAATAATAATAATTATTATAATAGTAACGATTAATATTGTTATTAATATTATTATTATTTCACAAGTAATGCAATTTTAAAATATTGAAATATTGAGCTTAGTTTTACATGTTAATGAATTCAGCTTTAGATATTGTAACGGATGAGGCCGAGTCTCGTTCATCCCACCAGCAGAGGGAGCTCTCCCCAGTATATTGATTCTGCACTTTCTGGGTGGTAGACCTTCTCTTTGTGAACAATTGCCAATTCCACTGCCTTATCGAGCGTAACCTTGACTATTGTGTTTGCCTTGCTGTTATGATTTTTGCCTGCCTTTTGACCACTGCTACTTTGGATTTTGGACTCTGCGTTGTTTGCTTGTTTTGGACTGCCTTACCGTTTGTACCAACCATTGCCTGTTTATGACTACAACTCTGCATGTAATTTGCTGTTTGTTTATTAAACTTCCAGCATTTGGATTTACACTGTTTCCATGTCATCACCTACGGCTCCCTCACAGATATGGCCATATTTGGAACTTTATCTTGTGTAAAACAAACAAATAGGCAATCCACACACTTTAAGTACACAATTACTAGCCTTTTAAAAAATAAAAGTAAATTTTTATATAGATATTTTAAGAAATAGCATGTTACATAATATGTCCCTACAAGTATAGCAATAACTGTCATTTTTTAGTTTGTGCAGACAACTTGTATTGATGGATTGATTGATCGATCTGTCCCAGCAACGAAATGGTGCAAATTAATTAATTAATCAATTAAGATAGTTAGATAGTTAGTTAGTTTGTTTATTAATTAATTAACTTACTTTCTGTGAGGGTTATTAGCACTATTAGCCATGTTAGCTGCCTGACTGAAGAGCACATAGCTGAATCTCACGCCTGCTCTTTAAAATAAAATCTGACAAGTGTCTTTCACATATATTCTGAATAAGCATGTGTAAGTAATATAATACATTCTCTTATCTTTTGCAAGTTTGTTATTTGAGATGTAGAACACACGGAAAGCGGCTGAAAAAAGAGACACTGAAAATTGTGGGTGTTAACAGCGGTTTGACTGATAAATATGAATTTGTAGCTAGCTTGTTAACGATGCCAAACAACATTTCCTGTTGTTTACATACTTGTTTACATCCTACTGTTAATGTACTGTTAATGCTAAAAACTGTGCATGTAGTTGATAAATTTTAACAAATAAAAATACTTAAAGGTTCGACAGCTTCGCCGGTTGAGGAGTTTTTAGCTGAGTCCAGCACTGAACTGGGAGAGATTCTGAAAGCTGTTCTTTGTCAAATGCTTGCTATAACTTTTTTATTATTCTCTGGAACATAATTCAAATTAAATTGTAAGCACTCTCTTTTTGTGTCATGCCCTTTGGAAGCCCAAATACAGAAACAGAACAAGCTCTGTTGAAATAGCAGCATTTGGATGGCATTGTAGCTTTCTCTGCCATAACGTTTCAGTGCCTCTGGCCACGCCCCTTCACTGTGCAGGGTGTGTGCGCATGGTGAATGCATGTAACCAAAAGCCCTTGCGATCTCACTAGGCCGGATTTTTTTTAATCCCCAAATTTAATTTGCTGTAGGCTTTTCTAAGCTAACTCTGTAAAAGCCAATGTCTCTACGTTAAACTTTGAGCATCTTACATTTAGAGATGTTGCTTATGTTCACACAGTGTGTGTCCAAATTGCAGAACAATCAGTGTCACAATGTATTCTGGAATATATGCGAGATCTCTCAAAGGATCTCAAAACAAATGTTTTCTTGAGGACAATGTTAACTACTGATATGTGACACAAGGGCAGTGCTCGGCAGCAAAGGGTTCATAGACCCCATACAATACACATATATTCTGTTACCAAAATTGGAGCACCACATTGGTGTCAGATTGGAAACAATAAGGGTAGTGGCACATATAAACCTGCAGGGGAGTAAATACTTATTGTGTCTGCATGGCCTGGCACAAAACCTGATTGTGTGGAGCAGTGGGGTCTTTCATTTCCTTTTGCAACTTTTCATTACAAACAAATTACATCTCATGAGCAATAGATACAAAAGCAGACCAATTGTCTGCGAGGAAACCACTGTATGGAGGATAGAGACTGCAGATGCAAGTGGTGTATTAGTTGTGCCAGAAATACAGGTGAAATTCCATAAATCGTTTGGAAGGTCCCAAAGTCTCGATAGATATGTGCAAAGCAGAAGATTTGATGCAACATATTTTTCAATCTTCAATGTTCTTTTTGTTAGCAGACTCAAACACATAGTGAGTATGATCAATTGAACACTTGTATATAGTTTCCACAGTACACAGAACCAGTGATTTTAATCAGTTTTGCTTAACTTTGACATGATACAACATTGAATCTATTAAAGACTGAACTTCTTCCAAGGAACTAAATGACTGATTACACAGAGGACATACATAGAAAGAAATTCAGGCAGGTAACAAGGGAGATTAGGTGGTTCAAATGAAATAATAATTAGACAAGATAAACAATAAGACAATAGACATAAGAGCACATGGTACAAACAGCAAAACAAAGCCATGCACTCACACATAATGAAAGATGAGAACACTGCTGATCACATGGTTTAGGCTTGCACAAGTAAAGAGATATTGGCAAGTGCATGATCAAGACAAACTCAAAACTTGACACCAAGACAAAGAGGGACAGGGGCGTGCAGAGACCTTTTAAGGGGAAGGGGCTCAAGTGGAAAAAACGGGCACTCTTTATTAAATAATAATTGTGGAAACACGTATGTGATATATTGAGGTTTGCATTTTTGAAGTGACATACCTGAGCGGTATGATTTTTTTCCATGACATCTATAGCACTTCATCCCGCGTTGACTGTAAGGTCGCAATTCCACTTTATGTACCACGCTCGCATGCGAGTCATGCCCTCTTAGCTGCTGCGTGTCTTTCTCAGCCGTCTCCATGCTCAATGCGATTTCAAACGCACATGAAATTTGTCAGATTAGATTCTGACAACAGTCATCGCTGGCAGGCTTCGTTGCGGATTCCACTCACAAATCGATTGCGCAGTGCTTCATCCAGTATTGCCCCGAACTCACAACTCACAGCACACTGTTTCAGCTCCGCAGCATATTCCGTAACCGTTTCCTCAGCTCTTTGATTGCAATGATTAAAACGGAATCTTTCCGCAATCAGCAATGGCTTCGGTTTGAAATGACTCTTTAAAGTGTCGACAATTTCTTTGTACGACTTATCTTTTGGCTTTTTTGGTTGTACCAAGTTCCTCAGCAAACCATAGGTTGTTGCTCCCATAACGCTCAAGAGTGTTGCAACCTGCTTCTCCTGGCCAATCTCATTTGCCGCAAAGAATTGTTCCAGCCGTTCAATGTAGGCCGACCACGATTCTGCTTTCGGAGCAAATTTACCTATACTTCCAATGAGCACCATTATCCGAGCATCAGTTTTATCCTCGTCGCCAACTTTTTACTGTGATGTATCTGACTAAAATAGACACTTGAGTCGGGCGTCAGTATTTAGCAACGGCTTTACTTTTGCTTGCGTTAACTCACATGGACATTCTCTACATACATACTTCCGTACTACGGAGTCCCCAATGTTCTGTAACAAAAATGCAAACCTCAATATATCACAACGTAGATATTGCACAGCAAGAAGGTTACTGGTTCGAGCCTCGGCTGGGTCGGTTGGCATTTCTGTGTGGCGTTTGCATGCTCTCCCCATGTTTGCGTGGGTTTCCTCCGGGTGCTCCGGTTTCCCCCTCAAGTCCAAAGGCATGCAGTACAGGTGAATTGGGTAAGCTAAATGGTATGTGTGTGAATGAGAATGCGAGGATGTTTCCCAGTGATGGGTTGCAGCTGGAAGGGCATCCGCTACATAAAACAAATGCTGGATAGGTTGGTGGTACATTCCGCTGTGGCGACTCCAGATTAATAAAGGGACTAAGCCGACAAGAAAATGAATGAATGAATAATAATTGTACTTTAATTAATGAAATATATTAGGATATTTCACCCTAAATTCACCATATACTCACTCTTAAAAGAACAGTTCATTAAAAAAGAAAATTCGGTCATTTACTCACCTTGTACTTGTTCCAATCCTATTTTACTTTTTTCTTCTGTTAAACGCACAAAATAATATTTTGAAGAAAGCAGTAAAACTGTAAGCACTGACTTTCTTTTTTTAATGATTATTTTTTAAGGGGTTTTCACCTTTATTAGATAGGACAGTAAAGAGAATTGACAGGAAAGCATGGGGAAGCAGACAGAGGGGAAGGATCGGCATAGGACCACAAGGCGGAATCAAACCCAGGCCGCCGCGAGTACCTGCATGTGGCAACGCACTAACCACTACACCACTGGCGATTTCCTTAAAATGTCTGCTTTAATCTTTCATTCTTTAGTGTTCAACAAAATAAAGTAAATGTTCATTTTTAGGTGAACTATCAATTTTCAATTATTTGTGTTTTTTTCTGTTGAACAAAATAAAATATTTTAGAGAATGTAGGACACACTGACAGCCACTGACTTCTATAGATACATGTATTTACATGTTTTCATAGCTTCAATTAACATTATATATTCTGAATAAATGACTGCAAAAACGAGAGGTGGATATTTTCACTATCCAGCTGTCATTTCTCCACTACATTACATAATATTGCCTGGGCTAAACATTAGCTAACTTATTACATGGTTGTTAATCAGGATGTTAGCAAGACAAAAGTGAATGTTTGAATGTTTGGATAAATAGCTGACATTAAATTTGAGCCTTCGCAGCTCCACCCTCCAGGCCCTCCGCAGCTCCACCCTCCTGTCACAATCACCAGTGATCATAAATCTTTAGATCGCTGTAGAACATGCACAATGGCTTACGGACTACAAATCTGCCATTTTATGGACTACATCTCCATACATGCACTCCGCTCACACACACGATTCTCATCCTAACTGATTGCACACACCACCGGAGGATTGTCAAGGGCTGATTACACACATCATTTAATTAGCACTTACATTCACTCTAGTCGCTGAGTCTTGTTTACATTAAGTGACATTATAACACATTTCCTTTGTCTTGTTTTACCTTGTTTTTTACCTACATCTTGTTAACCTGTTATCGCTGCCTGCCGCCAGCTTTCTGACTTCTCGTCTGTATTCAACTACGTTTATGGATTGCCTGTATACATCTGTTTGCCCCTGTAGTTGATCGCTGCTTACCTGACCTTACTATTAAACCTGCATCTGGATCTGCACCTCTGTTCCCCGGGTTACACATAGCGCGAACACTATAGTGATTTAAATACAGAAAATCAAGTCATGCAATCTGAATGGCACATCTATCTGCCGATGTTTAAAGTCATAATGTGAACCACTATTATGTGAACTAAAATTACCACATCATTTAACCAATATTCCTCTATTCCACAAAAATTAAATATGAATATTAAATATTTAAAATTTTTTAAATATATCTTATTTACTTGTTTAGACTTGTTATATAAATTGTATGAAGTGCCATAGAAATAAAGGTGACATAATTTTTGCTGAAGTTCAAGATCAGACTCTTGTCATACTTGGTGCAGGATCAACAACCAAGAGCTTACATACATTGTTACAAAAGATGCATAAACTGCTAGTAACTGCTTATATTATTCATTGTCACGATTGCTGGTTGAAACACACACACACACTTTCCGTGAACTAAGGACTACATTTCCAGTCAAGCAGCACACACACACTCCTGCTCCATATCACGACTGATTGCACACACACCACCAGAGAACTGTCAAAGATTGATTACACTCACTACATAAGCAGCACATTCACTCACAGTCGTCGCTGAGTATTGTTTTCTGTATAGTGACATACAACGTGGTTTCTTTGTTCCTGTCTTCCGTGTTTTTGATCCTAGCCTTGTTTATTTCTTTATTCCTTGCCTGCTACCAGCCTTGTTGACCTTATGCCTGTTTATGACTACGATTCTGATTATCCCTAAATATTTGTTTGCTCCCGTTGACCACTGCTGTACTGACCTTCCTATTAAATCTGCAACTGTTTTAATCGCACGCACTCACTTGTTGGATAGCAGGCCAGATTCACCGTCAGGCCACCGACGAATTCTCCGTTGCAAGTGTGTATATTTCAGAAGCACTCCTCAGAGGGAACACAGCACAAGGTTAAGCTATAATGCTAAGGTATTTCTGCAGAAATAAAACCTCAACCACTGCCTCACAGTCTCATCTCTGGTTCATCTGCACACTTCCAATATCCAGCCGAGCACAGTGCTCTGCTCTGTGTTGCCAGATGTAGCCAAACCAGTCCAAATGCTATCCAAAAGGTTTTTACCTGCACAATCAAATTCAAACCTTTGCTAGCCGCTGTTGTTTGTGGGCAGGGTCAGGGGTTTCGAGTCTCCCTGGGCTGCACGCGCACAAATGGGCGAGGCTTATGTTTCGTGTTTTTGTCATGCCGAAACGGCTAAAGACTCGAAAGCACGGCGATTCGTTTGAGGAACTATGAGTCGACTCTTTTATAGATGAATCAATAGTTTTAAACACTGTGCACTTTCAGATTTAAGCCTTAGCTGGACATTTCACCTCACTTAGAGCTGAGTTATACACTGCATGCAAGCTCATTTTCAAAAACCCATAATAGGGGCTCTTTAACATTAGTAAATATTTAACTATGATTAATAAATGCTGTACACGTATTGTTTATTCTTAGCTCATGTTAGTAAATACATTAAATAAAATTAACTAATGAAACCTTAATGTAATGTGTAACCAAGAACTCTGTGGCTTGTGGCTGCTGTGGCTTGAAGGTAGAAGAAAAGAATCTTTTTTTTACATCCCCATTTCAATGAAATAACCACACAGTTCCTATCATCATAAAGCATGATGTCCTGGGATTGGCTTAATTTCCTAATGGTTATTATGACTTTTCCAGAGCCTTTAGACAAAGAATAAAGTAACTGTGTGACATGATTACAGCAGTGTTTCTCTCTATTGCTTTAAAACTATAATCAAAGGCAGCGAAGAGAATTGTATGTTTACCTGTTGCTATAACAACCTCAATCTCAAAGGTCAGATACTCTCTGCCAAGGGTTGTAGTCAACTCAACAATAATAAAAGAAAAAAATCAGACAAGTTAAACACCCACACAGTATTGTTTCTTGTTAGTGCACAGTAGTTTCTCTGTCTTGATCACATTCTTAAATATATCTCTGTTTTTCATTGCTAGGTGAAAACAAACTTACCTGTGTTGTGTATTGTGTTTGTTTTTATTCCAGCATGACCTATTATGGCATGTTTTGGCTCAAAATAACATAGATTTAATTTATTATATCATGCCTATTTTTAAATGGAAGCAAAAACTGTTTTTTGTTTCTATAGGTGTATCTTTAAATGCAAATGAACTGCTGCTTCCACACCATTCCGGAATGCAGAACTGTTTTTTCAGAATCTTTAGACAACTTGCAACCAAATCACATAATATTTTGCATTGATAACATAAGTTAATCTCTGATATAGTAAAAAATCTGGAAACCAAGCTCATAATCGTATAGTGTCAAGTCGTATCAAATTTCTTTCAATTGGAATTTGAAAGGCGTCATGGTGGTGCAGTGGGTAGAACAATCACCTCACAGGTGAAGAAGGTTGCTGGTTCTGCAAATGTTTTTTCCCCCTCCAATTGTAGCAACAAACTGTTAACTTTGGCTCAATCAACAAATTTTTAGCTAATTTAATAAACATCAAGTCTGCCGAATCATGTTATTGGCCCAATCAAATATTTTGAATTGTTGCAGCATGCTTTTTTCATTTCACCTAATTTAATCATGTATATTGGTAAATTTACATTGCTAAAGCAGCTTTACTGAGTTGTTTATTCCCTATTGTCTTAAAAGAAAATAAAGAATAAAATACGCAAAATAAAGATACACTAAACACAACTGCATGTATTTTTTGTTGTTGTTATTTTTAATAGAAAATATTGTGAAAACATTTTAAAATGACAAATACATTGAACATTTCTACAAGGTTTACTTAACAAAGTCATGCATTTTAATTATCGTTATATACACAAAGCTGAATTTATACATTCACAGACATGTGCAAAAATAACATAAACACAGTAAATGTATTTCTAAGGTTATTTCAACTTTCTTGATGAGCTGACGGATTGTCTTTTTGGGACGGCCAGAGAGGAATCCATTGCAGTAATTACTATTCTGGTGATAGTCTTCGCTGGAAACAAGACATCTAATTTTTGCAATGTTTTTGAGATGATAGTATGCCGATTTAGTTGCTGCTTTGACATGAACACTAAAACAAAGATCACACCAAGATTCGTGACTTTTTGTTGTTTGACCCCTAAGAGCCAAAGTATGCACTCACCTTGTGAACTTCATCTCTGTTCCAAATGCAATGGCTTTAGTTTTTTCTTTGTGTAACTGAAGAACCTTTAGGTACATCCAACTGTTAATGTCATCAGTGCATTGACAGAGGGTGTCAGTGGGGTTGTAGTCATTTGGTAATAAGAATAAAGTAGAATTGAGTGCAATCAGCATAGCTGTGGTAAGAGATTTGGTTCTTTCTTATTATTTAGCTCTAAGATCCTTTAGAGCTTAAGAACTGGTTTACCTGGTTAAAAACAACAACTATTAAACAATTAAAACAATTATTTCACTAATTTTGGGAGATCTGAGAGTGGTCTGTATAGCTGCTCAATACAGTGATATCCAGGTTGCTCTTGTTCAGGATGGGTTTCACAACTGCATACAAAAAAAAAAAAACACTCCCAGGATGAAGCATTTACAGTACTTTGTCACACTTCTACACAGATCTGTTTCTAAACTGTTTAACATGGTGTTAAAGAACAATGTGCTGCATGTGTCAAGACTGCAGATTGATTTTTTGATAATCTACACAATCTCTTACTATCGATTTCTTTGATTTCTTTTTTGAGTTTGAGCCTTTCTGATGTCAACACAACTTAGTCGATGGGATGAGCTGATTTGTGAAATGCACATTTGTGTTGTATACCAAACAAAATAAAGAAATGATTGGATCTATAACAACAGTGGATTAAATATGTAAACGCTTGGCTATATGTTAGTCCAGAGTGTGTTCTCAGTGATAACAGTTTTGTAAAATCATCAATAAAAGTTAAATATTAAATAAAAAAATGTTAAATGTTAAATAAAAGAATATTTTGGAGGGCTGTAGATAGTAAAATGGGTGGAGCACCCTTAAGTGCTATACTCAGACATTGAATACACAAATAGTGCCCAAATTACACTTACTTACACTCATAAACATATTTAAACAGAGCATTAGTGCCTCCACTCATAAAGTCAAACTTTGGAAGGACTTCAATCAAGAAATTTGTATTACATCTGTCTAGCCAAGATACATTTAAAAGCATAAAATCCATGGAATTTGTGTTGATGAAACAATTCACTAGAAGTGATACGGTGTTATTTTAAATTTATCACAATTGTTAACATATTATTGCAATATTTTAACAACATATTACAACATTTTTGGTATTGATATTAATATTGATATTTTAGCTTTACGTAGGGCACCAAATAATGTAGTGATCATTTCTTTGGTTTGACTCATTTATTAATTATTCTTTTTTTTTTTAGCTTAGTGCCTTTATTAATCTGGGGTTGCCACAGTGGATTGAACCTCCTACTTATCCAGCATATGTTTTATGCAGCAGATGCCCTTCCAGCCGCAAATGATCACCGGGAAACATCCATACACACTCATTCACACACATACACTACTGACAATTTAGTCTACCCAATTAACCTATACTGCATGTCTTTGGACTTGTGGACGAAACCAGAGAACCAGGAGGAAACCCACGTGAACACGGGGAGAACATGCAAACTCCACACCAAAATACCAACTGGTCCAGCCAGGACTCGAACTAGCAACCTTCTTGCTGTGAAATGACAGTGCTGACCACTGAGCCACCATGCCACCCTAGGTTCTTTTAACATGAACATTTTACAATAAATTATGGGACTGGCCAGTAGCCCACAAGATGCCAGTGCTGCAATTTGCACCAATCCACTTGCTAACAAGATAACCGCTTAGCACTCCTGCTGACTTACAGGTCAAAAATGACATGGGAATCATTTTAAGAGGAGAAAAAAAAAAAAAAAAAAAAAAAAAAAACCTTTGAGGTTTGGTGACTTTTTTCTAAAATCACCCCAACATTACTTCAAGAGTTCACACTTAGCTGATGATTGTTTATAAAGCTAGTTTGGCATGCTGTCCCGGGAGAGAGCCCCGAGCTCATAAGATCCTCGAGCCCAGGGCTCCCTCCCGTTGCAAGGCGAGAGGGTAGTGTGAGCTCGGGTAGATCTCGAGAACTCCCCTGCTGGGGTAGCTAAAGGACAGATAGTGATTGTTCTTAGGAGATAGCTACTTACTAGGAGCATGTCTAAGGTGTCTATTTGGATTAGTCAATTAACTTAAGTTGCATGTTTTTGGACGGTGGGAGGAAACCGGAGAACCCGGGGGAAACCCACGTGAGCACGGGGAGAACTTGCAAACTCCACACAGAAACGTCGGCTGGTTTGGTAAGAAATGAAACCAGAGACGTTCTTGCTGTGAGGCGACAGTGCTAAGCACTGTGCCACCGTGCCACCCATCTAGAAAGGAGGAGGAATAGGGGTGGAAGGGGGGATCCTTCAAAGCGAAGATAGCTGTGGTACGTGACCAAGGTTATTTATAGTAACTTAGGAATCATCTGATTGGTACGTTGTGAATTGGATAATGCAGGTCAGCTGCTAGCAATCATAAGCATGTGATCCTCTCGAAATTTGTTTATTACATAAACTCCACAAAAAAGTAGTTTTCTATTTCCAAGGATGTGCACATTTAGGGTTCTATGGTTGTCCTTCATGTTGTCCTTTGGAGCTAAAAAAAAAAAAAAAAATATATATATATATATATATATATATTTATATATATATATATATATATATATATATATATATATATATATTTACACCAAAAAAAAAAACTACAGGCACACACAGGCACACACATTCCAACAAACACACACACACACACACTAAAAATCTGCTGCTGTAGCTTTTATCAATTTGGTTTTGCTAAAACATTTCACATTTATACAGGTGCATCTAGCATAATAAAATATACCCTTTATTGGCCCAAAGGGTGTATACAAAATTCTATGAGAAAAGAGGGTTAAGCTTCTTTAGTACTTTCAGACTGATTCAGCTAAAGCATATGCACATTCAAGGTTCAATAGAAAAGAGACACTGAAATTCGCACATTTTTATTTATGTGATCTTCTCCTGCACAGTCGTAGACAACAATGTTATGTGGTGTAAAAACAAAAATCCACCTTTAGTTAAATGTTGAAAAAACTATGGATATGCTAATTGACTAATGTGCTAATTGTCCGTAGTTGACAAATATAGAAGGAGGGGATATTGAAATTACACAGTTTTGACAGAGGATAATTGATGACAAAGTTTTGAGGGAAATGTATCACCTCTCTGTAAGAAAACTCAACAAAGAATGTTTCTCTCAATAAAGATGAGAATGTTCAATATATGTACAAAATCGCCAATATTATTTTTCTTTATTGAATCTATGTTTTCTTTTTGAGTTGTAGTTTGGTTTGGAAATGTTACTGTAGCGTTTCCTGCACCAGCCTTGAGTGCCGCGGAGGAGCTCTGTATAATAAAAGAAGGCAACACAGGCTCATTCTGAAAACGTAGTCCTATGTTTCTAGAGACCGCACATTATGTAGCCAGAGGTATGTATGGCTGAGTTTTTTAAATGAATGCTACGGGGTGGTCTGACACCGTTCTTTTTCGTGCTTACCAGCTGACCGCTTACCTCCTAATGGACGACTTTCCTGCTGCAACCAGTTTGTCCCGTTAGCTCGCCATGTTCGTCGGCGGACTTGAGACACAGAGAGGACGAGGGGGTTAGAGTCCGATGAAGAGCAGGTCCAGAATCAGAATCCTAAAAAATAAAATAAACCAGTAAATAACGGTGAGAATGGGGTAAAATCTCTCGAGACAAGGGCTTTTCTTTTTTTCTGGATTGCTTTTGAAAATTTTTGGTTGGGTTTAGGAAAGCAGGAAGGTGGGTCAGTCGATTGGTCAGTCAGTCAGTCAGTTATTCAGTCAGTCAGTCAACAGTGGCCTCTGGTGGGTTTACACGAGGACAGCAGGTGCGAATGGAACTCACGAGAGAAATTTGTGATCGCAAAAGGCATAAATAGTGGCTTCTTGAGGATTTGCGAAAACAAAAAATGCAAAAAGGCGTACTACCTGGGATGTATTTCGCTGCCTCCCGAAATGTTCATAGGACTATGTTTTCAGAATAAGCCTTGGTTGAAAGAAGGAAAGACAACAGTTGCAGAAGAGAGGACCAGACCTGGACATTTGTGTTTGGTTTTGCTTTTGCTTTCAGTTTGGCAGCAGTCTCCATAAGAAGCTGTGTCTGTTTGTTTCGTTTGCTCAATAAAATTATTTAAAAGTTTGTCGGTTCTCCAGCCTCCTTTTTCCAGATAGCCAGGTGGCCATCAACTTTACTACAGTTACATTGTCAAATAGAAAGAGGCTGAACAGTCCTATCAGAGTGGCAGGTAAAATAATTAGAGGAGGTCAAAATCAGCCCAAAGTCAGAAATATATGGACAGGTTTTACTAAAAGCTCAATCCCTTATTTTGATTTTCAATTGCTGCCATCAGGATGCTCATTTGGAGTATATGGTTGCAGAACAAAATATAGCTATTAATAGATTAATTCTTGACTGGTAAAAAGTCTGACCCATCTTTTTTGTGAATGTTTGAAATCTATGTTGTGTTTCTATGTTATGTACGTGACTCTGCTGCAAAAGTAATTAGAATAAATACAAACAAACATTTTACAGTTGTAAAATCGCCTCTGCTGGGTCAGTTGGCATTTCTGTGTTTCTGTCATTTCTGTCAGTTTGTTCTCCCCGTGGTCACGTGGGTTTCCTCCAGGTGCTCCAGTTTCCCCCACAAGTCCAAAGACATGTCGTATAGGTGAATTGGGTAAGCCAAATTGTCCATAGTGTGTGTGTGAATGAGTGTATATGGACGTTTTCCAGTGATGGGTTGCAGCTCAAAGGGCATTCACTGTGTAAAACATATGCTGAATAAGTTGTCAGTTCATTCTGCTGTGGTGACCCCAGATTAATAAAGAGACTAAGCCGAAAATAAAATAAAATAAAATTAAATAAGCAGGGATGGGCAGTATCTATGACTGTCAGCCAGCCATTATCATGAACAACAGCAAGTATCATTGTGTCATTTTCTCAGTTTTAATAACTGTAAATAAAAAGACACACAGAAAATGAAAATCACAATGACAATAGGACCATATTGACAATAGTTGACAAAACAAAACAAATGTAAGTAACAATATTATTTACCATTTTGTTACTTATGATTATGAAACTTTAGATTGTTTGGAGCCTTGTATATCATTTTTATCCTTTGTACACAGCATCATGGAAGTGCGTTGCTAGGTAACAAGAATCTGTGAGGTGCATATAGTAAACAGTTAACAAAGGAAAAACAAATTAAACACATTTAAACCTCTCAAAAATAAGCAAAAAGAAATGTTCATGAGTAAACAACCTAATTAACAGTCTCTGTAGCTTGTTCTATCTTGATTCTGATTTTGTGCTGTCTCATATATTATGCCTAATTTGATTTTATTAATAATATTAAATTCTGTATTTAGTTAGCTGTAACAATTATTTGAAACAAATTGTTAACATTAAGGGCACTTATGGGTTTAAATTGTGTCATTTAATTAATTTTTTTACATAGAAATATTGCCTCCTTTATAACAAACTGTTTGATATGCACTACTGGTCATAGTACCTTCAACTCTATTAATTCACTTTTTTTTCTTCTGTATAAGTTTATATTGACCCGTATTTTTTCTCATCATCAGCCTTCTTGAAATAAAAACACAGCCTTACCACCATCCCTCACCTGATAGTGTTCATTCAGATTGTAATAGCACACTGATCTGCCTTTTTCACCCCATCACCAGGCACTGGTGCAGATATATCAGTCTCAGCTTTGCTTTTCAGGCTCGCTTGAAATGAGGTGAGGTGGAATGGGGGTGGGCAACAGACCCTGAGCTGGTAATTCAGTTCCATTCAGACCCCATCTGCCGGGAGGCTGTTTCCATCAAGTGTCTGCTGGTTGCCCTAAAAGAGCACTGGCGCTCAATCACAGAAGAGCTGAAAATAGAGTGAGAATGGTGAGTCAGAAAGAACTAGTCTAATCTCAGACGCAGAAATAGACAGTAGTAATAGAACTGAGAGAATCTCTGAATGAGTGGAGAATGACTGAGGGACTAAATCACATAAGGAAAGATGCACTGTATTTAGCTTAAGGTGACCAACGGGCTAATCAAAAAGAGTGTTGAGCAATGAAAAAAGGGAATTCTGAAATAATTTTTATTATGTTATCTATCAACAATTTAAATACATTTTTATATTGGATAGTTTTTCCATTGCAGTCACCCAGATAAGGCTGTCTGTGGTTTTATGTGTTTATTTAAAAGTGACAGGGGTCTCTATAAGTATATGAGATGAGGGTTTTCTTATGTTCTGTTTCCTGCCTCAGTTCCCTTGCTAAATGTTTTATCTGTGGTCCTTGAGTTTGTAATCAGTATGTGTATTTAAGTTGCTGTTTCTCTCCAGTTTTGTTTTAACATTGTAAGGGTCCATTTATTAGTCCAATGACGGAGCTAACAATATGGGTGAAGGTAAATGCATGTAAGCCTTTTAGCAGATGTGAAAAGAAATATTTTTACTTATGAAAACGTATTTTGATTTGCCTTCATCTCCGAATTTAATCTGACTCCAATTTATTATAATTTAGATATTCATTCATCCAATTCAAGCCGATTACCTAATAGGTTATGATTTGGTCTATTTTAGATTGATTAACCTAATAAATTCTTATTTTCACTTAATGGTTCATCGTTTACCCGAAGTCGCTTAGAGGCAGTATGTATTTAAGTAAGAATAGGCCGCCCCATGCTTGCTCATACATAAAGAAAGTTGGATTTAGTTACTAGATTATAACATACTAAGTCAGTAGATTGTCAGAAATCAGCAGGTCTTAAATGTTGTGCCAAAATGCTTCATCCATTTTAGCCTGACTGTGTGACGAATCCCGGTCGTAGGTCTGCGGAAACTCCAGCCTAAGACAATCTACTAGATTCAAATGATTTCAGGAGATATTTAGTTGAACAAGAATTTTACATTTATTTGTCAGGCAAAGATTTTCCATTCCAATTCACAAAATTACACAAGAGTGAATACCTGACTATGTAGAAATACGTTGTAGTATATGAGTTCTGATCCAGAGCTTCAGAGACTCATACACTACAACGGGGTCTTCCGGTTACTGAAATCCCAATGACCCATACCACACATTTAGCTTAAATACTCAATCTCAGAACAAACAGCCATAAATTCAAGAAAACAGAAGCATCACAGAGACCCTGGCCTGGTAACTTTGAGGTGTTAATCATCTCAGGAGGGGGGAGCATCTGGCAGAGATTTTATCAAAGTCAAAACCCAAATAACCAAATACAAGTGAAATATCACAGTGACATTAAGACCAGTTTACCAATCACACAGAGACATTTAAAATGATACTAAACATGACAAGCTAACGTTTGTAAGTTTAGCAAATACACCACATATATCATTTCACCATAGAAACCTGAATTCTGGTCATTCCTGAGTGACCTTTCAATACCCATGGTCGTATAACTAGGGAGGGCCAAAAGGTGTGAGGGCAGGTGGTGAGACAGCAGCTTTCTTGTGATTCCCGCAGAAGATTAGAGAGTTTATGGTTTTATTGCCTGGTAGTTCTCGCTGTTTGATCTTCACAACAGTTTTCAATCTTTGATGATTATGGCGAGATAAAACCATCCCTACAACATCTTCACATCATTTTATACCAGAGTAGTAATATATCTCCCCATAGTTTGGATGGGTGCATTTTCTGCTGAAGTGTATTTAATATATGTTAACTTGATCTCTATCAATTACTCCTCATTCATTCTCACAGCACAGCATTCATAATACTCTTTATATGTTTATCATACAACAGCGGTATACACTCATAAGTCTCCAAGCTGTTTTTGATGGGAAAATTATAGCAATAGATGTGGTTAATTTCTAATTTGATCGGTTTTCTTAGTTACTTCAGAAGCTCAGGTTAAAACAAGTCCAATAAAATGGAGAACATATTTAAATTTTATGGCAGCTTGTATGAAGATGTTTTCATTCATTCATTTATTTTCTTTTCGGCTTAGTCCCTTTATTAATCCGGGGTCGCCACAGCGGAATGAACCAACTTATCCAGCATTTGTTTTACGCAGCGGATGCCCTTCCAGCCACAACCCATCTCTGGGAAAAAGATGTTTTCAATGAAAGAAAAAAAAAAAACAACAGCAGCAAGAATATAAAAAAATAATAAAAACAACAAAAAACTAAGTAACAAACAAACTTGGCAATACCATTCTCAAGGGCAAGGACAACGCCAACTAGTGGTCTCCAGATATCAGTGGACTGTAGTGTATAAGTGTGTATGTTAATGAGAGAGGCCATGAGTGTTTCCCAGTACTGGGTTGCAGCTGGAAGGGCAACCGCTGCATAAAACATATGCCAGAAATGGTTAGTGTTTCATTCTGGCAATCCCTGATAAATAAGAGACTAAGCTGAGGAAAATGAATAAGATAAGGACTGGTGGACATTACAGTCAATTGTGTACATCACACATTAGGTGATCAGGAAGAATTTGTCTGCCACTCCTTCTGTCAGCCTTTTGTCTGTTCCATTGTTTAAAGGTGTTCTTGTCACTAATTACCCTATCAAAATGTGAGTGACAAATGTGATTGGATCATGCGGTCTTCATTCATGAGACAGATCTTCTGTTTTAACACTATACCACTATGTAAAAGTAATCATGATTCATCTTTTTCATTTGCTGTGGGTTCGACATTGATAGCCTCGACAGGTCTGTCTTTCTTCTGGGACTGCATTAGTAAGCCTACCCAACCCTTTATTGTCTGCAGTTTAATAAGCTGATCATTAGTAACATTTCTGCTTACTTAATTGCTTGCTTTCTTCGGCTTCTTGCTGTGAGCAACCATGCTAACCACTTAGCCACCGTGCCACGCAAAATGTCTGCTGTAAGATATTTTATGTCACTCAAAGACAAAAAAAAAGTGTCTTAGTGTAAGTTCACGAAAAAGTGTTACTCATTTTGACATCCACACGTAAGTTGTGGGCACGACATTTTATTAAACTTAGAATAAGTGTATACAGCAGAACACAACATCCTTCACAGGTTTCATTCTGCTGTCCTTGGAAATCTAAAAATAGTCCCAAAAAACAATGGTGGATAAACTCTGTGCATGTAGTCTATTAGAGAGTCTGTTACCAAAATATGTGGTATTTCAATTATTATTTATAAAAGATTTATTGTTAAAGGATGAGTTCACCCAAAAATGCTTTACTCACAGTTTACTTGTTCTAAACCTTTTCTTTTTTTCTGTTGAATACAAAAGAGGATATACTGAAGAATGTTGGAAATGTGACCACTGACTCCCATAGTGTTTCTTTTTTTGCTATGGATGTCAAAGGGTACAGGTTTTTTATATTCTTCTACATTCGACATCAAAAACTCAAATTGGTTTAGAGCCTAGGATTATTTAACAATGGCATAATTTTTAGTTTTGGGTGAACTATCCCTATGATGTAATGTAATGTAAGGTTTTTCAAACTGGCCCATATTATGGATAATATATAAAGAAAAAACAAAACAATAATCACTGAAGACTACTTGAAGGTCTTTAAATTTCATTCTATTTTAATTCTATTATTCTATTATAATTTCTATTAACTACAATTCTGCATCATCTTAAAATTCAAAAAGTCACAATATTGCTTATATACAAGTAATATGTTCACATTTTTTCCCCTCCAAAATATAATCTACTTTAAGTTTACTTCAAGTTTTTGGAATCTTGAGTCTCTACCCAGATATGTCATATAACCTGCTCTCTGGAAAACCCCTGTCCTTGGTGCTGCTGTTTTGTCTTGATGCTTGATGCTCTTTCTTGCTCAGTAATGTACCTTTGAACAGAGCACACTACAAGCCAGTGAAGCAGAGACGGAAAGTGAGCTGGTTTTCTCTTAGGGATAAGGCTATTTTTGTTGATCTTGTGTCTGCCTAATACCCACATGCCTTACTCTGTGCCCCACTCTGTTCCATCACTGGCAAGTCTCTCTCTCACTGAGTGCTTGCTGAAAACCATCTATCATAGTCATCTCCCCTGAACCAGTGTTGCTTTAGCTCCTGGTGGTAGAAGAGTGGTGTGATTGACAAGATTAACTATGAGCCTTCCTGCAGAAGTACCTGAGAGAAAGACAACTGATCTTTAGAATCTGTGTCTGTCTCTATCGGCTTTTTGTGTGGCCCTGTCACAATGCAAAACTCTCTCCTCTGTGACTCATTTTAAGCTGCTCTTTTGACATAAACTAGCAATGTTAAAGAGCCCATATTATGGATTTTTGAAAATGACCTTCCATGCAGTGTGTTACACAGCTCTAAGTAAAGTGAAATGTCCAGCTAAGGCTTAAATCTGAAAGTGCAAAGTGTTTAAAACGATTGATTCATATATAAATGAGTCGACTCATTGTTGTTTAAATGAATCGTTATTAGAACGAGTCTTTAGCCATTTCGGCTTGACGTCAACGCGAAACATAATAGTTGCGCGCGCAGACCCAGGATTGCAACTGAGAAATTGAACTGCCCGGCCCCGCCCACAGACAGGAAGGAAAAGTGGAAGACAACAAGCACTGTATTGCAGTATGTGTTGTAGCATAACCAGCGGGACAGCAGTGACGTGTGTGACGACCCCAGTTCGGATGTGGCAGATCCTGATTGGTTGCCTGCTGGCTTCCCAATTGATGTCCAAGAATAAATAAGGAGTTTTTGGCTAGTTTCGGGAGGACTGTGTGGCTACTGGGTCGTCCTCATAATGATCCTTTCTCTTCTCCCTTCATAACCTTATGGTTTTGTTTGTGTTATTGTAGTATGTAGTTAATGTTATTTGTTTTCTTTATCCCTAGACATTATTTGTTTCTTGATTTTTGTGTTTCTATTAGTTTGATGTATAATAAATTAGTTGCATATACATCCTTTGTTGTTTGAGCTCTTTTATGTTGCGATCCAAACGAGCGGGTCGTAACATAAATTGGGCGCTCGTCCGGATAATTAACTACATATAAGGTAATGCAT
>CAIGQQ010015483.1:2038525-2052155 GCA_903798035.1 Danio albolineatus | reverse complement strand
GTAAAACTATATATATATATATAGTTTTACCCCAGAGGTTGCACAATTTCAATTGCTTTAATTGTGCTTTTTAATATTTTGTAGCACTTTATTTTACAGTGTCCTTATTACAAAAGTTACATCTACAGTAAGTGTAGCAATAACAGTCAAGTATTCATAATTCATAAACTATCTTTAAAACAAACCTATTTCTACCCATGTTGTTGTCTATACTTAAATGTTAAAACTTAACTGTACGATTTGAAAGTATACGGTATGCAGAGCACTGTAAGCTGAAGTGTAAGCTAAATATCAAAATCCTTTTTAATCTGATTTCATGAATGAATAAAAAATATATTTTATCCAACATGCATTAATTGCCCCTGAATACGTTCTACAATTTTTTTTTCATATTTTTATTCTTAATTGCAGTGCTGTGGTCCTGCATTCATCTATGCAAATACTTCCAATGCTACAGCAAACGTGCAAAGGATTGGAACTGTATGGCATTCATGAAATGAAAAAAAAAGAATCGGACTTTATTGCAGCCATTGTTTGTTCCTGGACATTTTGAAAAAGTAAGAATGGTTACGTTACATGATTTTTTGCATGTTTTTGGAGTAGTGTATAACAAAAGGTTGTTCCTTGTAATTAACAGCCTGATGCAGATTTCCTTACAATATCCCTGTCACCTATTTTAAGTGACATGGCTTCATTGAAATGACAGAGAGAATCACAAATTGAGAATTACCTACAGGACTTCATTCAGAGCCTTGAAGATGAAGGTCGTGTAAATCTAAATGTTTAAATTACATTAGTTATATACCCACTTTATTTTCACCCAAGAACAAATTTGTTAGTCAGTAAACTCATGCTGTTTGATGATGGAAACTTTTTTTTAATGTAAAGTCAAAATTAAAAACACACTGGTTTGTATGCAAGTAGTTTGACCGTTCACTGCCATTTGTTATCCCTAGTCATATACCCATGGGAGAATGAGAAGTAAACTGAAGAAAAAAAAAAGGTGTATATATAAGAACTTTAAAAGTACAATGTTGGTGTAATAGATAAAAAGCAGATGCGCACATAAAAATCTTTACACTGTTTACTGTATTTTTGTTTTTTGACGAAGGAGAAACCACTAGTACTGAGCGTAGAGGTGGGGATGATGAAATGGAGGATGCACCAAAGGAGATGAAAAACAAGAAAAGATCACCGTCTCAAGCTTCATGCAGTGGCTCACTGGACAGGCACATGTCCCTGTTACCTCCACAGAGAGAGAAAAATTCAAAATACATGTTGAATTTGACCATGACTGTCGGCTGCGATATGGTAAACACAGCATATGCTACCCGCTTGCACATGCATGTTCCCGTACCATCACTTTGCCTGCACAGCACTTGCAGCAGGCTGTTAGCAAAAGCAAAGAATTTGGTCGTTCATGAGATCAATTTATACAATGAAAAGTAAACACTACTGTTTCTGTTACAATGTTATCCATATTTTATAAGAACAGAGATGTAATACATTTTACATAATAAAACCAATAAACTATAGTATATTATTTTATTTTTTTGTTAGTTTGAGACATGCTGATTGGTTTCAGAGTGTTGTACAGTACATTGGATTCTGAAAAGACATACAATTTATAAGTAAGCATCAACAAAATAAAAGTTTATTTCTGATGCATTTATACTGTATTTGCTTGGTGTTTTTGCTTTAAATTACATGACATTTGAAGAAACAAACCCCCGACAAAGCAAATAAGAGTTCTTTAACCTCAACAGTGTGATCAGATGAATTTAGCAGGTTTTTAAGTAACCTCAATCCGTCCGAACTTATAGGGCATTCAATTTCTGGAACAACAATTCCCACATCTTCACAGGCATCATAAGATGCTGCTATGTCCCAGTCCACATCTGGCTCTTCGATATCCTGGAGATATAGCAGTTAAACATGCTGTTGAACAATGATTTCAATTAATACATCCAAAAGTAAAGCAGTGTTAACATTACCTCATAATTCTCTGATTGGCCAGTATTTCTTTGCATCAGTCCAATGTGCCATAGCTGTTCTGGACTTCGATTGCTCTCTGAGGAGAGTGGATTCTGTGAAGGTGTCCAAGTCTGCCTGAAGTCTTAGGAGGAAAGTGTAGTGTACACAGAAAAGGTCCACAACCGCTGATAAATCTAGCAATCCTTCTGCTTCCAGGGAGTGTAGCATGGCTAAGTACTTGTTTGTCACAACAACTCTGACATCACGCCAAAGGCGTTCAATCCTATTGGAAACACGATGAGAAAGCAACATAGAGAAGACATCTGAAATTATAATTTTTTTAAATTACTAAAATAGTTTTTACTGACAAGCTACTGTACCTACTGATGTACTGATCCAAAAAATAAAATTAGAACTATTTGCAATGTCATAATGTTGCATAAAGTTTATAACAGACTAAAAATATCTGTCATTAGGTTCTAAATACTTGCTTATTTAATATTATTACTATTATTATACTAAAATTATTATTACCTCTTGTTTGGTCAAAGTATAAGTATGTTTACAAAAAAGATAATATTTTTGAAGTTTAAGTGAGAAGCCATTACATTTTATAAAAAAAAAAAAAACATTTAATAAAATATAAATGTGGATCAGTTGAGCACGCGCGTGAACATTCGCTGTGTGCGCTCGAGCTGTAGTTTCCTTGCGCGCAGGCCTGTAATCTGCTCGCGGTTCACTTCTCCTCGCGAGCAAACATCACCGCTGCGCTCGATTAATTTTGGCATTAATTTGCTGCCATAAGTTAGTTTGTATCATCAGCAGTACTGTTTCAGTGTTTAAAGCCATAACTTAGTCAAAATGATTTGAACTGGTACTGAGTTTACAGAACGTTAACATCCCTACAAGTGATGTTAGTGTAAACATATAAACACCGCCGCATTTTGTGACAGGATAGTGTATACACACACGGCTTTCTGACGCTACCTACTGAGAGCATCTAAGTTACAGAGAAATGCAGAGGGTTTTTTATTTCTCATACGCTGCGCGGCCTCAAACACTCCATTAAAAACGCAATCTTAGCAGTTTCTCACATCTCGTTTGTCACGGGGGACATGCAGGAAATGTTCCTGGATAAAAGTGAAAGTGCCAAACTGCAGTTAAAGTCAACAAGTCCATGTGACACAGTCACTGTCTTTCTCCCCTGCGTCTGTGTCTTTGTTTTGCCTCTGTGAAAATCAGAGCGTGCACAAATGGAAACTCCCATTTTTATGCAAAACCTTCCCTTTCCCTCCCCCGACACTCCCACCTAAACCGAGCTGAAGCTCACTTTCCTGAGCTTTTCCAAACTAGAGGTGTGAAAACACCCCGCTGAGACGGGGGTTTCATAGCCCTTTAAGCAGAAATTTCGGTAACACTTTATAATAACTACACACTATGAATCATTTATTAAGTATTATTAAATAGTAAATTCATTATTTGTTAAGCATTAACTCTGCATTAATAAACGTTAGTAGGTAGTTTATACCTGCAGCTACAAATGCTCTATTCTTGACTTGTACAGTAAGTACATTAAAATGAACTATTGCCTAACTCTAAGAATAGACGTGTACAGGTAAGTAACATTCTGTTGTCAGTTTCTTCAGTGTTGGATGGGAATTGAGGTTATTCAAAGGTAAGTGTATTGTCCATGCTCATGAATTTTCTGCATTTCATTTTTAGCAAATCACTTAAAATGAACACAGATAATGTATTAAAATATTATTTAGAAGCCTGATGGATTATCATTACCAATAGTATTGGTAGACTAATGATTTACACTGTTATCCAGGAACATTTCTGTGACCCAGGATCTCACTTCCTAGTGAATGTATTGAGATGAAACTACTACAAGGGAAATTCATAATGATAAGCACTGCTAACAGTGCAAATATAATGGGATCAGTGGTTCCTCTGGGTATTATGAATCACAAACAAGAACGAAACAGTGGGAAAAAAGATATTTGAACAGTTTGCATACATGCCATTCTTGGTAAATATTTGTGTTTTAGTGGCTTTTACCTCTGGCTAGATATGGGTTTTCTGTTTTTTTGTAAAACTGATATCTTTATATCAGTTTAACTTCTTTGAGTATTTGGTCCCTCTCCTACAAAGAGTTAGAAGAACACTGGAACAGAGTTAAAGTGCTGATTGAACAGAGAATTATTAATTCCTGCTGTTAATAAGCAGAATCACTGAAGGAAAACACAAGACTACAACTAGTATTTTCAAAACAGCAGACTTTTTCTATGCGGTTTGACTGTTTGTCCACACAAAATTGCAATATTAGTTCACTGAAATCCAAATTTATGAAAACTCTTGTGAGTGGGAAGATTTGCAAAAGGACAATGGAGGAAAAACTTTTTTTGTTTAGAAAATGACATGTGTATGTGTGTACATCCTTAGATGAACTCAACTGAAAACTCTCTTAAAATCTCAGCTCATCAGCATCGTTAAACATCTCCACAAACAGCATCAATTATTGCGAACCTGTTGACTATTTCTGTCATTATATCTATAAAGGTCCTTATTGATATTTACTGAAAATACTTATTTTGTTAGACATCACCATTGTGGAGAGCAGGAGTTTTAAAAAGGTTTAACACTAAAACTTAATAGGTGGAGTGTGAGAGACAGACGAAGAATGGATACTGGTAGAGGATTTAATGTAGGAGTGTGTGGTAGGTCAAATTAGAGAATGGTTAGAGAAAATGATGCTTGTAAATAGCTCCTTTCTTGTTGCCTGGAGAGAAGCCCCTTTAGAAGTTATGCCATCTATTACACATATGAGTCAACTGTGAAGCAAAAACATTTTCTACAGAATTAAGATGCTTAAACCCTTTAAAATTGACCAGAGGAAACAGGAGCACCAAAATCAATACAGCAAACTAATATAAGCAATTAAAATTTTTGCTCTTGTTTTCAGGGATGCACAGTAGGTGCAGAGTTTTTAGGTTATGCATAAAACTGAGCCAGTGAACCGTTGGCAGCCTCGAATGTATAGAGTACTTACACTTACTATTTTCATTACTGAAAATTTTGAGTCTAACATTTTGATAGTCTGAAAAAAAAAAAAACATGCAACATACCAACTGTCACATTTATCATCTGGGATGCCCAGAAGACTTACTAAAGGACACTACAGATATCCATCCTTCACCTCAGCTATTCACCCAGACTACACCTTCCAAAATCCTGTTCTCTCATACAAGTGCACAAGGCGAGTTCCATGATTATTTTCATTATAAACCTAGATTTTTGTCAAATAGATATGTGCAAGGCATCATTCAAAACTGTAAAGAGTTTTAAGGTTAAATCCTGTGTGCTGCTGGGAATGTTTTCATCCACTCTGGGGTGATTTTGAATGAATTTAGATCTTTCCAGTTTTTTCTGTAAACCACAAACTCAACTGGTCTGCGTGATTGGATTTATATCCATCTTGAATGCATTTCAGACGGCATTTAAACCATTTTATTATCGTATAGCTATCCATTCAGAGAAAAATACAAAAACATGAAGCAACCAGGTGTAAACAGCTCATATATGAATCATTAATGACATCCAGATCATGAGATTCAGGTGTGCATGTGTAATGCAATGTGTAAGCTGTTTCCTGTTGGTTACTCTGTTTCCTGTTGCTCTCTAGCCGAGTGTAGCTGTGTGTGTAGCTCTCTACTAGAGTGTAGCTCTAGCTCAGCTCATCTGCTGCTAAGTTTAGTTTTTATTTTAAAGAGCCCCTATTATAGGTTTTTGAAAATGAGCTTGCATGCAGTGTGTAACCGCTCTAAATGAAGTGAAATATCCAGTTAAGACTTAAATCTGTGTACAGTACAGTGCACAGTATTTAAAACTATTGATTCATCTATAAAAGAGTCCACTTGTAGTGCTTCAAATGAATCGTGTTCATAACGAGTCTTTAGCTGTTTCGGCATGACGTGGATACAAAACTTAAGCCCCGCCCATTTGAGCGCAAACCTGGGAAGATTTGAAACTCCCAACCCCGCCCACAAACAGCAGCAAGCGAAAGATCCAATGTTGCCAGATTGGGCGGTTTTGAATTTGTTTGTGCAGATAAAAACCTTTTGGATAGGTTTTGGGCTGGAATCAGTCAGCTACATCTGGCAACACTGGAAAAAACACTAGACGCCTAGTATGGACATCAGCCAAAAAACAATGACTGCTAAACATGTTCCAGGTTGTAAAATCAAATTGCTGACTCTCTCTCTCGTTTCTCTTTCCAGAAATTTCAACTATTGGCGCCAGAAACGGACTCCCATCCAACACCAGTTCCTCCTTATTCAGAAATGATATTGCCATAGACCATCCCCTACACGATCTCAGACAAACCTCCATACATCTCATTCTGCAAGCAGTAGCTCCCAGAACCCTCCAATCATACCTCACTGCATGGAACACATTCAAACAATTCCATACAACGTACTAAGCACCTTTCCCCGACTTCTCCCTCCTCTTCATCACCTCTTTCATCTCCCACCTCCATATCTCCAAAAACACACAGGCAAGCACCATCAGAAGCTACCCAAGCGGGATCCAATTCCTTCACAAACTTATCCACGGATCACCATCCGATGCCATAAATAATTCAAAAACCACTCTCCTTATCAAAGGCATCCAGAAAGCCCTAACATCCTTACTAAGTGCATCCACACACTGCGCAAAGGTTACCAATCCATCCATACAGCCCGCACCCTCAACGCCATGTTCACCCTAGCCTTTTTCAGCTCCCTCAGATGTTCAGAAATCACAACCACATCCAAGTTCAACCCCACCACACACCCCACCATCTCCGATCTAACTCTGCTTGCCGAAGAAACCATTTCCTTCTTCGTCAAACAGAGTAAAACCGACCAAACAAGCAGAGGCCACTCTATATACATTTTTGACCTTCCATCCCCCACTCACCCCTTCCAAACCCTCCTAGCATTCCTACAGCTAAGGACATCACAAGAGAACAATCCCGCCTCCCCACTTTTCACCGATAATGCCAATCGTCCAGTAACCCGCTTCTGGTTCCAGAAACACCTCAAAGATATTCTTCGCATTTCAGGCTTTCCCCCCGATTCCTTCTCTAGCCATTCTTTCAGAATCGGAGCCGCCACAACAGCAGCCCACAACGGGCAATCCAAGCCCTCGGCCGCTGGTCCTCAGACGCCTTCAATACATACATACGATTCAGCTGACTCCATCTCAAAGAAGCACAGCTGTCACTAACCAGACAATACCCTCCACCCTGAACACAAAGACCTGCCCCCCCCCCCCCCCCGCCTTTTTTTGTTTTGTTTCCTTCTTCCCGAGTTGACTACCATCCCTTTCTCCTAGTGTTGACTTCTTCTACCATTCTTGTCTTTTCTACCTAAGCAAACTCCGACTCCCCCCGAAACCCTTCTCCTGACTCCGTAGAAGTCCAACACTACAGCACTAACTCCCTCAAAACTACCTAAAGCCCTAACTCCCCCGGAGTCTACCTTGCCCCAGCCAATAGACATCTCTCTTGCTTTTCTAGTGTCGAGTTCCTCCGCTACTCCTGTTCTCTCTTCCTAGCGTTGAGTTCCTCCGCATCTCCTTCCCTTCCTTCCAGTGTTGAATGCTTCCGCTCTTTCCTCTACCCCCCTCCAGCTTCTCTCCCCTCCCCACTTCTACTCCCAACCCATTTCTAGCGTTGAGTTCCTCCGCTACTTTTCTTCTTCAAGCGTTGAGTTGCTCCGCCATCCGTCCTTTTTTATAGCATTGAGTTCCTCCGCTACGCCTTTTCCCTCTACTTAGCCCATCACCCCAAACCTCTGACTCCCCCAGAGTTTGGACTCCCTAAGAATCCCGTCCAGCCCACCTCCTATTGGAGTCTCCACTGACCCCTCCCTTTCCCAGACTCCAGTAGGAGGCCAACTTCCAGCTCTAGCTCCCACAGAGCTGCCCCCAGAGCTCTGACTCCCCCGGAGTCAAACATTACCTACCCACTCCCAGCCTGGCCATTACATATCTTTCTTTACTTTTCCAGCGTTGAGTTTCTCCGCATCTCCTGTTCTCCCTCCCAGTGTCGAGTTCCTCCGCATCTTCTTTCCTTCCTTCCAGCGTCGAATGCTTCCGCTCTTTCCTCCAGCCCCCCCCCCCCACTCCTCCAGCTTATCTCTCCCTCCCCCCTTTAAATCCCAACCCCTTTTCAGCGTCGAGTTACTCAGCTACCTAGTTCCTTCCTTCTAGTGTTGAGTTCCTCCGCTACTCTTCCCTATTTTTCACATAGGCCATCACTCCCCAAACTCGGTCTCCCCAAGCCCAGACTCCCCCGGAGTCCAGCCAGTCCACCTCACACAGGAGTCTCCACCGACCCATCCCTTCCCCAGACTCCTGTAGGAGGCCAAACTTACAGCTCTAACTCCCATGGAGTCGCCCCAAGAGCTTTGACTCCCCCGGAGTCAAACATTATCCACCCCCCAGCCCATCCATTATATATCTTTCTTTACTCTTCCAGCGTTGAGTTTCTCCGCATCTCCTGTTCTCTTTCCCAGCGTTGAGTTCCTCCGCATCTTCTTTCCTTTTTACAGCGTTGAATGCTTCGGCTCTTTTCTCCACCCCCCCAACTTTCCAGCTCCTCTCCCCTCCCCACCTCTAATTCCTCACCCCTTTCCAGCGTCGAGTTCCTCCGCTACTTTTCTTTCTTCAGCGTCGAGATACTCCGGTACCTATTTCCTTCCTTCTAGCGTTGAGTTCCTGCGCTACTCTTCCCTATTTTTCAAATAGGCCATCACTCCCCAAACTCGGTCTCCCCGAGCCCAGACTCCCCCGGGGTCCAGCCAGTCCACCTCACACAGGAGTCTCCACCAACCCATCCCTTCCCTAGACCCCTGTAGGAGGCCAAAAGTACAGCTCTAACTCTTTCGGAGTGGCCCCCAGAGCTCTAACTCCCTCGGAGTCGCCCCCAGAGCTCTGACTCCCCCGGAGTCAAACATTACCCACCCTCCAGCCCGGCCATTATATATCTTTCTTTACTCTTCCAGTGTTGAGTTTCTCCGCATCTCCTGTTCTCTTTCCCAGCGTTGAGTTCCTCCGCATCTTCTTTCCTTTTTACATCGTTGAATGCTTCAGCTCTTTTCTCCACCCCCCCCCCAACTTTCCAGCTTCTCTCCCCTCCCCACCTCTAATTCCCCACCCCTTTCTAGCGTCAAGTTACTCCGCTACTTTTCTTTCTTCAGCATCGAATTACTCCGCTACCGATTTTCTTCCTTCTAGCGTTGAGTTCCTCCACTACTCTTCCCTATTTTTCACTTAGGCCTTCACTCCCCAAACTCGGTCTCCCCGAGCTCGGACTCCCCCGGAGTCCCGTCCAGCCCACCTCACACAGGAGTCTCCACCGACCCCTTCCCAGACTCCTGTAGGAGGCCAAACTTACAGCTCTAACTCCCATGGAGTCGCCCCTAGAGCTCTGACTCCCCCGGAGTCAAACATTACCTACCTACCCAGCCCGGCCATTACATATCTCTTTCTTTTCTTTTCCAGCGTCGAGTTCCTCCGCACCTCCTGTCCACCTTTTTAGCGTCGAGTTCCTCCGCATCTTCCTACCTTTCATTCCAGCATCGAATGCTTCCGCTCTTTCCTCCACCCTCCCCCCCCACTATTCCACCTTCTCTCCCCTTCCCACCTCTAAAAATCCCTACCCCCTTTCAGCGTTGAATTACTCCGCTACTTTTCTTTCTTCAGCGTCGAGTTACTCTGCTACTTATTTTCTTCCTTCTAGCGTCAAGTTCCTCTGCTACTCTTCCCTATTCTCTGCGTAGGCCACCACTCCTCAAAACTTGGACTCCCACGGAGTTTCCCCAATTTTGCTTCCTAGGAGCCACTCTTTCTTCACCTCCAAAATTCTATATCCAGCAGCCGGATATAGCATTGATCTTTTACTACTTAGGGGGTTTCTTCAAATACGCGGCTGCTGTCCCGAGCTGAAAAGCATTTTGGGGAGTTCTCGAGACTCACCTGAGCTCAAACTCTCCTCTCACCCTTTAAACGGGACGGAGCCCCGGGCTCAAGGATATTCTGAGCTCAGGGCTCTCTCCCGGGACAGCATGCCAAATACGCTTTATTATCAATCATCAGCTAAGTGTGAACTCTTGAAGTGGGGTTTATTTATAAACTAAATTTCGAGAGGATCACGTGCTTATGATTGAACACAGCTGGTACCTCATCAGCATAATGCATCAATCAGAAGAAACATGACTCACTATAAATTACCAAAGCTTTCCACTCCAGTCATCTTCGTCTTGAAGAATCACCCCTTCCACCCCAACTCCTCCCCTTCTCTGATAGGGCGGCACGGTGGCTCACAGCAAGAACGCCACTGGTTCAGCCTCTCTGAGCTAGTAGGCGTTTCTGTGCGGAGTTTGCATGTTCTCCCCGTGTTCGCGTGGGTTTCCCTCGGGTCCTCCGGTTTCCTCCCACCGTCCAAAAAACATACAAGTAAATAGACTACTTTAAACGGCCTCCTAAGGCAATCCTAGTCAGATACATCTCAGAACATTCACAAGCGGGGGGAGTTCTCGAGACTCACCTGGGCGCAAACTCTCCTCTCACCCTTTAAACGGGAGGGAGCCCCGGGCTCAAAGATATTCTGAGCTCAGGGCTCTCTCCAGGGACAGCATGCCAAATACGCTTTATTATCAATCATCAGCTAAGTGTAAACTCTTGAATTATATTTTAGTTTCCCTCTGTCTGTCATTTTGTGTGTGTGTCTGTTTCTTGTCCTGCCTGCTGTGAGTGCCTGGCTTTGGATGGCCTCTGTCAGACGACTTCTGGTTTGAACTCAACTTCCCAAGAGTGCCTACACCAAGGCCTTTACCATTTTCTGCCAGGCTTGTGCTTCCCAGATCTGGTACCTGCTCTCCTGACATTCTGTGGCCGCTGATTACTTCATCCAGGACCCTCCAGCTCATCTCCTTTTGTCTGTCTGCTCCACCCAAGACTTACCAGCACTACCATCCACCTCTGTCGGACTGTTTCACCTAAACCCTACTACATATCCCATTATTGTCAAAGCACCCCTGAACTCATTCTGCATTTGGGTCCTCCTTCCGCTAGATTCCGCAGACATTTTCTGGTGGCCCCGGCAGTAAATCTGGCCTGCACCCTCTATCCAACCTCTCCTTCTTCCTCCATGTCACAAGTGTAAGAAAGTGTGATTAACACGGTTGCCTCATTGTTTTCTCTAGCTTGCAAATTATGTATTTAATTGTGTTTTGTAACTTGTACACTTGTAGTGTATCTGGTTTACTTATATTCTCATATTGTGTCTAAAGCTACATTGAAAATGTGACGCATATCGCTTTGTTTACGGATTAAAATAAGTTTGTGAGCTTGTGTTCCTCTGCTGTTTGTCGTTGCTATGGCCACCATCAGCTCTCCTACACACGTGTGGCGGTCATGTTTCATAATAGTTCAGCTTTTTCCGCTGTGTGCATTAATAGTGAATGTGTGTCACTGTTTTTACTTGTGTTAAAAAAAGAGCAATATGCTGGGAGACCAGGGGGTTAGGTTTAGGGGTGAGGCGTCTGAAATACAGGAGACTCCCGGGAAAAACGGGAGTGTTGGCAGATATGCTAGCGCACACACTATGCACTATGACTACATAATATTGATAAGCCGTGGTGGGCTTTCTCTCACGCTGAACGATGTTGAGCAATCGCAACAGACTGGGTCATCGGTCCAATCAGAGTCAAATGTTGTGCAGCAGAGTGATGGCATTTCAGATCACTATTTAATCTCCTGTTTATTGTGCATTGATAGGTCTACAAAATCATCTTCTATTCATAAATATGGTCGAACGATCACCGCTAGCACTAAAGATGATTTTGTCTGTACCTTTCTAATTTCCATAACATTCCAGGCAGCCTAGAAGAGCTTTACACTGCAACTGAAACTATCGATCCTGCCCTTTCTAGCACGTTAAACATGGTTGCTCCGTTACACTTTAAAAAGATGAGGAAAAAAATTGGACACCATAGCACAATGAGCACACACGTGTCTTAAAGAAAGCAGCCCCGGAAAATGGAACATAGATGGAAAATATCAAAACTAAAGGTTTTTCATCTGGCCTGGAAAGAAAGTCTGCTTAACTTTAGAAAAGCTTTAACGTCTGCCAGAACTGCTTATTTTTCAACTTTAATAGAAGAAAATAAACACAACCCTAGGGTCCTGTTTAACACAGTAGTCAATCTAACTAAACACAAAGCATCAACAAAAATAAATTTTTCAACATAGCAGTAATGACTTTATGAACTTTTTCACATGCAAGATTGATGATATCAGATAAAATAAGCACCATCAATCTGTCGATAGCATCGTCTCAATTAGAGCACTGTAGACTGTTTATGGTTGAATTTCAATTTTTTTTCAACAGTAGGTGAGGAAGAATTATCTAAACTGATAAATTCGTCTAAATCAGCAACGTCTATGCTAGACTCTATACCGGCCAAATTATTAACACAATTGTTTTCAGAAGTTTCTGAACCTGTTCTTAACATTTTGAATTCATCCCTACTAGCTGTCATTAAGCCTCTTATTAAAAAAAAAATCACAGCTTGATGCCAAAGAACTAGTAAATTATAGACCCATTTCAAACTTGCTTTTTCTATCAAAGATACTAGAAAAGTTTTTTATCTGCTCAACTATGCTCCTTCCTACTAAGAAACAATATTTATGAAAAATAATTATGAAAAAATGATACACAACTTTATATCTCCTCTCAACCCTAATAATTTGTATGAAGTTACTAAATTAACAGATTGTATAGCTGATATTATAAATTGGATGACTAATAACTTCTTATTACTAAATTCAGATAAAACTCAGGTCTTGCTTATTGTACCAAAAACCTCACATGCAAAAACCAAGAATACTGTCTAACCCTTGATGGATTCTTAGTTCAGTCTTCATCTTCAGTCAAATATTTGGGGGTGATTTTTGATAGCAACCTATCATTTCAAGGCCAGATTTCAAGCATCTGTAAAACTGCATTTTTTCATCTTAAAAATGTTGCCAAACTTCAACATATGCTATCAATGTCTGATGCAGATAAGCTTATTCATGCTTTTATGACCTCTCGATTAGATTCTTGTAATGCATTACTAGGCGGCTGCCCTGTTGGTCTAATTAACAAACTTCAGCTAGTTCAAAATGCAGCTGCTAGAGCTGCTTTCTAGAACAAAGAAATATGATAATATTACTCCAGTTTTTTCATCATTGCATTGGCTCCCTAATAAATATCGTATACATTTTAAAGCTCCCCAGTATTTGAGGAAGCTTCTGGTGTATTATAGCCCATCCCGTCCTTCACGGTCAAATAATTCAGGAAAATTGATTATTACCAGAATATCAAAATCAGCTGTAGGCGGTAGATCTTTCTCATATCTGGCACTTGGAACAGTCTTCCTAGCACAGTTCGGGAAGCAGACACACTCTGTCAGTTTAAAACTAGATTAAAAGACACATCTCTTTGCATAAACACACACATAAAACAAAAATGCTCTTAAAATCAAAATCCTCTAAAGCAGTGTTTCTTAACTGGTGGGAACATTTTTAGTGGGTTGCGGAGTGCATGGTTAAATATATATAT
>CAIGQQ010015483.1:2015633-2033525 GCA_903798035.1 Danio albolineatus | reverse complement strand
AATTAATAAGAATATGTCAATAACTCAATTTTGACAAAAATGTCAGATAGAACCTTATAATTCTAAGGTGATGCAGTGCTATAAAGCACAGTTATCAAACTTAATTAAAGTTTCAACCTTGATTAAGCGCACCTGATCAAATTAATTGAGTCATTTAGGCTTGTTTGAGTCAACTAAGCTTTTTTTGCAGGGCTTTGGTCAGGAACTGAGTTGGATGCCCCTGCTATAGAATATCCCCTAAATTATAGTCAAAAACTATTTTATGTGTTGACAAAATATTATTTATTTACATAATCTCATTAAAAAAAAAATCATCTTCTGTTTCATTCATTCATTTTCTTTTTCGAATTCCCTTTATTTTCGAGTCTCTTTATTAATCTGGGGTCGCCACCAACCACCAACTTATCCAGCATATGTTTCACCCAGCGGCCCTTGCAGCTGCAACCTATCTGTAGAAAACATCCATACACGCTCATTTACACTCTTACACCACAGACAGTTTACCCTACCCAATTCACCTGTACCGCATGTCTTTGGACTTGTGGGGGAAACCGGAGCAACCGGAGGAAACCCGGGTGCTCCGGGAGAACATGCAAACTCCAAACAGAAATGCCAACTGGCCCAGCAGTGGCTCGAACCAGCAACCTTCTTGCTGTGGGGTGATCGTGCTACCCTCTACGCCACAGTGGCGCACCATCTTCTGTTTCTTCTACTGTAATAATTATTGCTTTTTGTTTACATATGCGTACAAGTATAGATTTTGTGTGTTAGATAATTTGTAAAGCACTTTTGCAAAGTCAACATTTGTTGTTTTTAAATGTGCTATATAAATAAAGTAAACAAACAGACATTTATACTCTGCTCTTTACGCTAAAGAGAGTCTCACTTGTAACAGTCAAAGTCTATAATAGCAATGCTGTTTCTGTCCATTCCTCCATTTTAAAGAAAGTATTTCTCGTAATTCAAATGGGTCTAATACATTTTGTGATCTGTGCTGAATACCATATGATTTGCTTCATGGTGCTGTGTCTTTGCACATTGAAGCAAAAATAAATAGTAGCCTTTCCCTGTTAATTGTACTAGAAAGATTAATAGCTCTACGAACATATCTAAGCACATTGGCTGCATTCGAAATCTGGGCTTCCGTACTATTAGTTATGACAAAAGCAGTGGGCAAGCGATTGAGTATGTTTGAATCCCCGATGTTCAAAAAAAGAGTAGGCGAGAATTACTTCAATCCTCACGAAATTCAGCCGTACGTATACTTAATTTGCTTAGATATGTGCATACTCACCCACAACATAATAGGAGAAAACAGTACATGAAGAAAGAAGTACGTTTGAAACTGGTAATCATAAAAGTGTAGACGAGAAAACCCCAGATGCCCTACTGCAGATGGTTACTTATCTATCCCAGGAGACCATGGGAAAACAATTCGGTTTGAAGAAGAAGAGAGACGAGAATTACAGCATAATATTGAGGAAAAACGGGACGTGGATGTTTTGTAATGTAAGTTATTGGAACGCGTAAAGACGCTTCCCTTAGTTAAATGGCATATGCTCAGCTAACGGTAGTGCACCGTGAACTGTAGAGTTGCTAACAGTGTAAAGATGTTTTATTTTGCGCTAAAACATCATCATGTGGGAACTTCAGTAAGCAAGTAACATTACGCGTTAAAGGTGAATTTATATATAAAAAAACGACTATTAAATGTCTGACATAAATATATGAGAATTGTTGCAGATCAGCATATTACAACATTAAACAGACACCTGAGTGAGTGATGTGTTTGTGCTGATGTAGAATATACGGTTGTCAATACTGTTTACATTAGCTAACGTAACATGTAATATTCATAAATCTTAATAAAACCATAATTTTTTAGTTCACAATATGTTCAGTTGTATAGGTGATAAAATTAGGAATTTATTTTTATTTATTTTTGAACCCAAAATGACATTGTGCTGTTCAATTTCAAATAATTTCACCTTTATTTGTATAGCGCTTTTACAATGTAGATTGTGTCAAAGCAGCTTCACATTGAAGGTTATAGTAAATTGAAAATGTCAGTTTAGTTATTAATGTTTGAGTTCAGTTCAATTCAGTGTTGTTTAATATTCACTACTTAGAGTCCAAACACAGAAGAGTAATCCATCGATGCGCAGCTCTGGCTGCAGTCTAGGCGCCGGAGGTTGGAGAACTCGAGACTCGTCTGTCCTTGGAGGGTCACAGGAATCCGTCTCTTGCTTGCTACTCTGCCAAGCAGATGCCCAGGATACAGCGAGGTCCAGGATTATGGAGCCTTGGAATCGTCTCGTCGTGGGTCTTGGATCACATTTGTGGCGCTGCATAGTCTCTGGGGGCCTCGGAATTTTTTATTTAATGCGGTATGCAACTGGGAGCCAATGGAGGTCAAACAAGATTGGGGTTATATGAGCAGAACGTTTGTTATGAGTGAGTATTCTAGCCAAAGAGTTTTGAATATGTTGTAATCTGGAGATGAGGCAAGCAGGCAGACCAATGAAAAGGGCATTACAGTAGTCAATGCGTGATGAGACAAATGCATGGACAACAGTCTCAACATCCTTGCTACTGATGAAGGGACGCAGTTGGGCAATACGACCTAAATAAAAGAATGCAGATTTAGTAACAGATTTAACATGAGACTGAAAGGAGGGTGTGGAGTCGAAGATTACACCTAGATTTTTTACAGAAGTAGATGTTTTGATGTGAGATCCGGCAATATTACAGGGGAAACAGTTTTAATATAAAGTTGAATATCATTGGCATAAAAGTGATAGTTTAAACCATGACGTTGTAAAATCAGACCAAGTGGAATAAGGTAAATTGTGAACAATAGTGGGCCTAGCACAGATCCCTGGGGAACACCTCGCTTCAGGGGGACAGTGGGCGTCGAATGAAGAATTGCCTATCTGAGAGATATGAAGAAAATGCTCCAGTTACTCCGGTTACTGATTATGTAAACGGGCCAATGAAATGCCAATGATATGGCAGCTTCAGCTTGCCCAGCTGATACTTGCTGCAATCAATTTGGCAATAAAAGCACAGCGACAGCAGACCTGAATATCCTTTTTGAGCTGAAGAGACGTTCACCCCAACAGCTAAGAGGCATTCATTGTGGCAAAGGAACATAGCATTTGCGTTCCCCCCCTCGGGTAACGAGGGTTACTTTAGTAACCGGAGCGTTCCCCATCGGGAGGGGAACTTCAATGCTATGTGGAAAATGAATTAACCTTACCTTGCCCCCGATGAGAGGTTATGCCAGGCAAAGGCATCACCAGAGGCGCGGTCTTCTAACGTGTTCTCTGGCCTTTACTTTTCCCACTTCAACATATGATTTACGGATTTAGATATATTTTTTGGGAGTCGCAAAACATCTAGTTAATTTCTAGGAATTTATACAACAGTACGTTGGGAAAGCATGCAGTCCCGATAGGGAGGACCGAGTGGGGAAACTGGTGGCAAGAGAGCATAAGGATATAAGAGGGTTAGCGGTGAGGGAAGACACGGGTCCTGCCTGTGAAGGGGAACTGCATCGTGGCTGAATAAGCATATGGGATCACCAGCAGGAATCGCGCATAGCGGGCATCTATACCCAGAACGCGGGCTGACAAGCTGACCTCCGCTGAGTCAGATGCTGGGGGCCTCAGAGGAATTTCTGTAGGGTTCGCTGAGCAGGGAACTTACTGATAGAGCAAAGAAAGTGCACGTATCTCTGTGTTAAAGAGAATGGCGCAGCAAGTGTTTTACAACACCTGACTGAATTCCTCATTCAACACGGTTTCCCAGCACACGTTAGGAAATTGGCTCCCTTCAAGATTAAAAAATCTTGCAATATACTAGGTGTCACCCAGCCCGCAGCTCTACAATGTCTGTTAGAGAGACGCCACGTGCACGTGCCCAAGAGGATGCGACTTGCCCTGGCTCAGATGAGCGAGGGAGATGGCATCCACTGTTCAGTGGGTATGTTCCAATCTCTGTTTGGATACGCCACTTCCCTTCTGCAGATCACCGTAACAAATAAGAGCTGCTTAGAAGATCTAAAGCTGAGTATGTTGTGAGAAAGCCCCATAATGACCCCTAGTGGAAGAGTTTGTGATAATCATCTCAGTGACAAAAGCAGTCATGTCGACTGGAGAGACGCAGGCTGCTTGCCAGGCTGGCTGGACTGTGCAATCGAATTATGCATGTTTAACACCAGTGTGTAATTGATTATGGGTGAGTCCCCTTGTTTGTTATTTCTTTTGATCCATATTAATGTTCTGACTATTGTTAATCTCCTGTCAATCGAACCGTAAGTCTCACGATTTCCATGTGCGTCATAAGTGAAAGTAAAAGTAGATGTTATCAAACCCAAACGATATCATTTTCGGACTTTGAACTGGAAATTTACTTTGATTCATAAGACAATACAACCTATTATTGGTATCTCTTTAATATGCATCACCTGATTCAGTTAATAATTTGTGAAATGTTTACTTCAAGTTCAGGTAGATTTTCTTTAGACAATATTACTGAACAGTCATTCCAATTGCTTACAACAGTATATTAGATTAATTATCATTATAATCCACAATTACCCACTGTGCACTTTACTGACAGTGACAATTGCTGCCATTTGTATTTTCATTTCTTATAGACCACATGTGTGTAACAAAATTCCAGCTTGATTAAACTTATAAAACTGGAAATCCTTCTCCTGTTCTCTTACCGGAACTACCTCTATCATCTTGAGTGCACGACACCTGAACCCTCTGAGCGTCCCATACGCTCGTATAACATTTCGTATAATACACAAAGCGCGAAAAAGGACACAGCAATAAAAGGGGTGGGTGTGCCTCCTTCGTGGACAGCTCTTGCAGGTTCACTACATAGCTAAAAGTATGCTGTAGGAACCTAGGGCACCTAGGTGGGCTGGGATCTTGGGTAAACATGAGAGTCGGCTGGCCAAAACCGATGGCACATTTCACTGAACAAAAATGTCTCCAGATACCCACCCATTTGACCCATGCGAACGTGACCAGTAGAGCTGTCTACCTGGACAGAAATCTTAAAGATACTGAGTTGAGTGATCGAGCAGACCTCTCCTAAGAGAGATCTCCAAGTGGGTATGAGAGCGGAACAGGATAGAATTAATTTTCACGTCTCGCGCCTCTGGGAACTGGATGATGAGGCCATGCTTCCCAGCACGCCGCCATCGCCGCGTCCTCAGAGCGGGGATGATCGTAACGCCAACCCCTCAGAGTGGGAGGGACAGCCTAAGCTCCAGCAAACTGAAGGAAGAAAGCACCACACTGATCTGCCATGTTCGGGGTTACTTCTTGGAGAAAAAAGTAACCACACAGCGAATAGACTCCATTTAGGGTGTAGACATGCCTCGTAGAGGGTGCAACCTGAGTGACGGTGTTAACCATCTAATCGGAAGGTTACCTGAGTCCTCCGCACTCCATCTATGGCCATACGTGAGACAGAGATCTGGGCATGGGTGCCAAACGGTGCCTACCCCCTGCTTCCAGGGGATGTGCCATCATGAGGAGAGAGCTGAAATACAGGACTGATTGGGCCAGAGAGGCGCAATATAAGAGCTGTTCCTCGTCCTCCCTGACTTTACACAGTAACTGTGCGAGTAGGCTCACTGGAGAAATGCATATTACGTATGCCCCGGTGCCAGCTGTGTAGCTAGTGGGGGAACTCAAGCGAGAGAGCGCACATATCTCTAAGATAGACAGAAGGCGCAGCCCAAACAGCTGGACAGACGGGGGTGGAGTCTCCATTTTCCCAGGCGAAACTGCCTGACAGCGAATCGGCTGCACGGTTAAGCTCGGTGGGGAGGAATGGAATGCAGCGATTGCGGCGTGTATGACTCTGGGGGAGCAGACGGCGAGCGAGCTGAGACATGCGGCGAAAGCAGCGCAAGAAACACTGCCAACAGCTCCAGCGATTAGAATGCCAATGCAACCAGGTTCCTACCACTGACCCACAGCTGCATGCCCGCACCACACGGGCCCCCAGCACAGCTGGAAGCATCCCGCAGGGTCCATCCAGAGGCTGAGGGCGTAGCGACACAGCAGAGTGACAGTCACCCGGTGCGTGCTCGCGTGCCATGCGCGTTTTAGGACCGGATCGTAAAGCTTATGCTAAAGTGGTCTCAAATGGACCACCTGAGCGGCGAGACAGCGGCTGCGGATGCCATATGCTCCAGGAGCCTCTGAATAATATCAGTGGGACCACAGTTTCACTGTCGAACTCTCTCAGACAGGTCAGCATCAGCTGAGCTGGTCTCTAAATGATGGATGTCCAGCCCCGGCGCCTAGACTGCAGCTCTGCACAAGACGTCTGGCCATAGGAGAAATGGACGTGCCTAACTGAGCCTGGTTTCTCTCAAGGTTTTTTAATTCTTCACTTTCGCCAATTGGTGAAGTTTTTTCCTCGCCGCTGTCGCCACTGGCTTGCATGGTTCGGGACTTGTAGGGCGGCGCATCGATGGATTACTCTTCAGTGTTTAAACTCTCAGCAGTGAATAATAAACCATGCTGAAATTAACTAAACTGGACTTCAACACTGAAAACTGACACTGTTTCTTTTTTTTATAATGCATGTGAAGCTGCTTTAACACAATCTACATTGTAAAAGCGCTATACAAATAGAGATGAATTGAATTGATCATGATCGAGACCAGCTCCAACCCAGGAAAGGAGATGCTCTGCACGGGGGTGAGCTTGCTCTTTTCCTGGTTGACCTGAAGCCCCAATAGGTCGAGGCACCGAAGCACCCTGTCAAGTGAGTATGCGGATGCCCACAGGCCAAAGGGGCACCAGGGCATACTCCACGAACTTGGTGAAAACCCGCGGAGACAGAGAGAGCCCAAAGGGGAGGACATATACTGCCAGGCTCAACCTTCAAACGCAGACCGCAGAAACTGACGGTGGTGTGGAAGAATGGAGACATGGAGTACAGGTCCTTCAGGTCTATTGCTGCAGATCAATCCCGAGGAAAAACGCACCAGAGGATGCGCTGCGGCGTAAGCATTTTGAACAGCAGCTTGTACAGACCGTGGCTCATAATGCGCAAATCTAGTATTGGCCGTAGCTCACCACTCTTACGGGTACAATGAAGTACAGGCTGTAAAACCCGCTCTCCATCTCAGCTGGAGGGACCGGTTAGATTGCATCCTTCGCCAGGAGGACAACAATCTTCTCTCGCAAGACAGGGGCAGGCACAGGGCTGACCCTGGTGAGATACACACCCGTGAACTTGGGAGGTCGTTTCGCGAATTAAATTGCGTAGCCGAGTCTGACCGTGCGTATGAGCCACCGCGAAGGGCTGGCCCGCGCTAACCAGGCAGGCAGCGTCACGGTTGCGGAGCCATGTGCTCCTTCTGTGTTGTTTGTTGTGATCATGTCATATTACGTATGCCGATCAGCTGTTCTAATCAGCTCCAGCTAGTCCCTATTCTGTTGCGCCTATATACGAGTGCCATTGCTTTACTTGGTTGTCAGTACGTTATTGTTTGTTCATGGTCTGTCTGTGTTTTGTCAGGACTCTCATGGACGCTTCTCTGGCATACTTCTGGAACATTATTTACACCCTGCTACCACATTGTTATTTTGTTTGAACTCCTGCACCCTTTTGATTTATGGCCTTTGGTCATTAAACACTTGCATTTAGATTCACCTTGTTGTTTCTATTTCTTTATATATCATGACAGAACGTACTGACCTTACATGCATCCAGCAAGTGCTTCACATCTCGCGGACTTTGTATCCAACAGTACCGCATGAATCAATCACCAGGATGAATTGCTGTCAGCTACCAGTCAGGCCATCCAGAGCTTGGTCACTCAAGTTACGGCCCTCACTACACAGGTCCGGCTCCTCTCGGGGGAGGCCCTTACTCTGGAAGCCGCGTCCTCTCCACCTTCGCTCTCTGTACCAGAAGTGGTGAATTGCTCACCTGAACCCCGTCTTCCTCCACCAGCCTGCTACTCAGGGGAGCCCCAGTTGTGTCGCTCTTTTCCGTCCAAGTGTTCCCTTTTCATGATGTTACAGCCATCATCATTCCCCACAGAGCAAGCCAAGGTAGCGTTTGTCATCACGCTACTTTCTGACAAAGCTGCTCTGTGGGGAACTACCGTGTGGGAACAAAAACGTCCCTGCTGCACTTCTTCCGAGATCGTTTCGGAGGAGCTCAAAAAGGTTTTCGACCGTGTAGCATCTGGAAGAGAGGCAGCGCGGGTCCTTGCTGAGCTTCGACAGGGGAGCTGGAGCATGGCGGACGCGAGTTCCGCACTTTAGTTTCCGATCAGATCCACAATGAGATCCTTGCCTTGGACCTTCCTAAAACCTTGGACGCTCTCATGGATCTGGCTATACGGGTGGACGCGTGGGGGCACGCAACAGGCTAGTTCAATCCGGGTTATTTTTTCTTTCTCTTCCGGGGGTTGCGGAGGCGGCGACCACTGACCCGGAACCCATGCAATGGGTAGATCCCGTCTTTCTCAAAAGGAGAAGCGACGCCGGCGGACTGAAGGACTTTGTACTGCGGGAGAGCGGGACACATCGTGGCTTCATGCCCATTAAAAGCCAGCACCCGTCAGTAGGTAAGAGGTTACTGATGGGTGAAATTAATCTTAAGGAATCTTCTGGTGCGGCCACACTTCTTTCCGTTACACAATGTTACACAACACACCAGTGGTCCTTGGGCATCCTTGGCTGGTCCTTCACAAGCCTCATATCAGCTGGGGCCAAAACTCTGTGTTTTCATGGAGTGAGAACTGTCATGAGTCTTGTCTTTCGTCTTCTCGTTCTGCTGTTCCTTGTTCTGTTTCAGGAGAAGTGCATGGACCTGTTAAACGTGCCCAGTGAGTGCCTTGTCCTGAAGACAGTGTTCAGTAAGTCTCGAGCTGCTTCTCTTCCTCCTCATCATCCCTATGACTGTGCTATAGACTTATTCCAAGGTACGTCTCTGCCTAAAGGCAAATTATACTCTTGTAAGGATGGTTATATCTCTCCATAATAATAATACCCTGAGAATTGTTATGGAATTCCACAAGAGAAGACCACGGGAATGGTCAGGCACTAAAACAATAAACTTTCTAATCTGAGAAGTAGATCACGAGACCAGCTGTTCAACTATTCAATTCAAGTCATCCTGAGCTTATCTTCCTGACTGTATGTCTTTGATGATACCAGAGGGAATGCAGCAATGTGAGACTTTGCTCCTTTCACACCAAGCCCCCTTCTTGACCTTTCAGTTACCTTCTCCATCAGAGCAGATCATTTACATTCCACCTAAAATGTTCAAGGTTTTAATATGGTGTATCTTATAGCTATATCTTCATGTTTGGTATTATTTTAAATGTCTCTGTGTGATTGGTAAAGTAGTCTTAATGTCACTGTGATATTTCACTTGTATGTGGTTATTTGGGTTTTTACTTTGATCAAATCTCTGCCAGATGCTCCCCCCTCCAGAGATGATTAACACCTCAAAGTCACCAGGCAAGGGTCTCTGTGACGCTTCTATTGTCTTAAATTTATGGCTGTTTGTTCTGAGATTGAGTATATAAGGTAAAGGTGTGATATAGGCCAGTGGGATTTCGGCAACCGGGAGACCCCGTTGTAGTGTATCAGTGTCTGAGCTATGGATCAGAACTCATATACTACAACGTATTTCTACATGGTCAGGTATTCACTCTTAATCTATCTTGGAGTAATTGATGTTGTACAATTTGAATTGGCTTATCTTGTGTAATTATGTGAATTGGAATGGAAAATATTTGCCTGACAAATAAGGGTGCTTTCACACTTGGTTCATTTGCCTGGACCGTACCCAAGTTCGATTGTCGCCCCTTGCCACCTGCTTGGTTGGTTTGTGTTCACACTGTCTTTTTTCCTTCTGAACCCCGGTACGCTTGCGTCATCAAGCCGATGTTTTGTGTACGTCTGTTGCCAGGCGACGGACACAAAAGCAAAGCGCCGGAATGGAAAGACGTCCGCACATCGCGGTTGTTTCGCTTTTACTGAACTTTTTGGTTTAGAACATACAGAAAACGGCTCGCGTCTATCTGCCGCAAACATATTATACACGTTCAGAACATCACGTGATGTCTCAGCTGTTTTAGGAGGAGACAAGCATTATCTGAGCTCTGGCTCAGTCGCGCTTGTAAGCGCGTGATACTCAGACACACACACACCCACACACACACATGCACACGCGCATACACACACGAATGAACGTTATAAAAACTATAGTTTGCTGTACTGTTGACGGTTCACTTCCGGCTTTTGGTACGTTTGCATTCATACTACAAGTGAACCGTACCAGAGTTCACATGAACCGTACCCCAGACCACCTCTTTCATGCGGACTCGGGTACGGTTCACGGGTGCGCACCCGAGTTCAGAAGACGTGTTCACACTAGCTAAACGTACCGTACTATGACATCAAACGAACCCGGGTGCGGACCAAAAGTGCTAGTGTGAAAGCACCCTGAATGTAAAATTCTTGTGTAACTAAATATCCCCTGAAATCATTTGAATCTAGTAGATTGTCTTAGGCCTATGTTTCAGCAATCCGATGACTGGGATTCGTCATACAGTCAGGCTAAAATGGATGGAGCATTTTGGCACAACATTTAAGACCTGCTGATTTCTGACAATCTACTGACTTAGTATGTTATAATTTAGTAACTAAATCAAACTTTCTTTATGTATGAGAAAGCATAGGGCGGCCTATTATTACTTAAAGGAAATTAGTTTACAATTATATCCTCTATCTAAGAACCAGAACTGGCGAGGGTGTGTCTGTGAGCAGATGTAACTGGCCAGTGTAGTGGAAAGTTGCGCTGGATCTCAACAAACATCTTCTAAGTTTAAAAAAAGAAGCTGAGGTCTTCGAAGTTGTCAAGTTGAAGCAGTTTATTGTTACAGCAGAGATGGTCGATCGAGCTCTCTCCCTCCCAATGTTCAAAAACCCACAGTTTATATACAGTTTCTTATCCATAGGTATCATGAGATATGATGTAACATCACCCTATTCCCGGCTCCAATAGGATCCTAGCTTTTTAATTAATGGCTGTATGTTTTTCTGTTTTTACATATTATAAAGGTCAAATAGCACGTGCTTACAATCATGTGTTTGCATGTGATCATGTTGTTTCCATACTTTATAAATTATTCTCCTTATGTATGCTATTTTAGTGAGGGTTGTTTTTGTCTTGGACAATACATACATTTACCCAAATGTATTGCATACGCTCTGTCTGCATGTTCTTACTTGGGCACATGACCTGCTGTGCTTCAGTTATAAGGCTTTCAATTATAAGTCCCTGCATGACTGTGTGTCCTCCGCATCACTTGAATCTATGTATTTCAACAGTATATTAGTGGCTGATCATATAGTGATTACATAATAAAAGTTCCTCTATATGCATCAGAAATTCTCCTATACCAGCATACTGACTCTAAGCGACTTCAGGTAAGCGATGAACCATTAACTGAAAATAAGGATTTATTAGGTTAATCAATCTAAATCAGAACAAATCATAACCTATAAGGTAATCGGCTTGAATTGGATGAATGAGTATCTAAATTATAATAAATTGGAGTCAGATTAAATTCGGAGATGAAAGCGAATCAAAATACGTTTTCATAAGTAAAAATATTTCTTTTCACATGTGCTAAAAGACTTACATGCATTTACATTCACCCATACTGTTAGCTCCGTCATTGGACAAATAGATGGGCCCTTACACTCTCTTTTTATTCCAGAGAGGGAGGCCATGGAGAAAAATATTTCTGATTCTCTGGCAGCTAAGATTATCCGCCCCTCTTCTTCACCGGCAGGGGCGGGGTTCTTTTTCGCGAAGAAGGATGGTTCACTTCGCCCATGCATTGATTATCGGGGGCTGAATAACATTACGGTAAAGAATACTTATCCTTTGCCGTTAATGTCTTCAGCTTTTGAGCATCTGCAGGAGGCGTCCTTCTTCATGAAATTAGATCTCCGCAACACTTATCATCTGGTCTACATTGTGTTCTTCCCTTCGGGCTTTCCAATGCCCCCGCAGTTTTCCAGGCACTCATTAATGATGTGTTGCAAGATGTGATAGATCAGTTAATTTATGTCTACCTGGATGACATTCTGATATTTTCTCGCTCTCTCCAGGAACATTTGTAACACGTCAGGCGAGTGCTTCAGAGGCTGCTAGAGAATGGGCTTTATGTCAGGGCTGAGAAATGCGTTTTTCATGCACAGTCTGTTCCTTTTCTAGGGCACATCGTGTCAGTCGAGGGGGTGCGTATGGATCCAAAGAAGATTCAGGTTGCGGTGAATTGGCCAATCCCAGATTCTGCCAAGGCCCTGCAGAGGTTTCTGGGCTTTGCTAATTTTTACCGCCGTTTTATTCGCAATTTCAGCCAGCTTGCCACGCCTCTGACTGCCTTAACCTCCCCCAAAACTCTGTTCTAAATTGAAGGCTCGTTTCGTTTCCGCCCCTATTCTCCTGATTCCTGATACTTCTCGGCAGTTTGTGGAGGAGGTTGACGCATCAGAGGTGGGCGTGGGAGCCATCCTGTCTCAGTGTGCCGCCTCGGATGGCAATATGCATCCCTGCACATTTTTTTCGCACCGATTATCTGCCGCCGAACGTAATAACGATATTGGTAATAGGGAGCTGCTTGCCTTCAAGCTCACGCTGGAAGAGTGGCATCATTAGCTGGAAGGTTCAGGAGTCCCTTTTACTGTTTGGACCGATCACAAGAATCTTGAATACATCAAATCTGCCAAACAATTAAGTTCTAGACAGGCTCAGTGAGGCTTATTTTTCGGACGGTTCGATTTTACTATTTCTTATCGATCAGGTTCCAAGAACATCAAACCAGACGCTTTATCCCGTCTTTTCAATTTTTTATCTGAGCGTGCTTTGTCCCTCCAGCCCATTGTTCCACAGGGGATTTGTGTTTCTGCCGTGACATGGGAAATCGAGTCTAAGTTTTGCTCTGCCTTAGAAGGGGTAACGCCCCCACCCGGATGCCCACCTAGCAGTTTGTATGTGCCAGAGGAGATTCGGTCTGACGTCATTCGATGGTGACACTCTTCCAAAGTGGCTTGTCATCTGGGGGCGAGTCGGACTTTATTTCTTGTTAAACAGCGATTCTGGTGGCCCGTTATGGCTCGGGATATACGTGAGTTTGTTTTGGCTTGCTCTGTCTGTGCTGTTTCTAAGACTTCCAATCGCCCTCCTGCTGGGCTTCTTCAGCCACTGTCTGTACCTTCGAGACCCTGGTCGCACATCTCGCTAGATTTTATCACAGGACTCCCGCCATCCTGTGGCAATAGGGTCATTTTGAACGTGGTGGACCGGTTTTCGAAGGCTACTCATTTCATTCCTCTGCCCAAATTACCTTCAGCCAGAGAAACAGTGGTTGCTGTTATTGATCATGTCTTTCGCATTCATGGCCTCCGGACAGACTTGGTTTCTGACAGGAGGCCTCAGTTTATGTCTAAATTTTGGAGAGAATTTTGTCGGTTATTGGGGGCGACTGTTAGCCTTTCTTCTGGTTTTCATCTTCAGAGTAACGGACAAACTGAGAGAGCCAACCAAGATCTCGAATGTATGTTGCGATGTTTGGTATCCCAGAATCCCGCCTCCTGGAGCCAGCAGCTCTCATGGGTTGAGTACGCACATAACTCATTACCAGTGTCTGCCAAGGGCCTGTCTCCATTTGAATGTAGTTTAGGATATCAGCCACCTGTTTTTCCCAGTCTGGAATCCGAAATCGCGGTCCCCTCTGCCCACGCCTTTGTCCAGAGGTGTCAACGCACTTGGAGCAAAGCCCCAAGAGACAGACCCTCCTCCAGGTGGGTGTGCGCACCAAGACTAGATCGCCACCGGTCTAAGCCTCCCGTTTACGTCGTCGATCAAAAAGTGTGGCTTTCATCTAAGAATTTTCTTCTGCGCACTGTTTGTAATAAGCTCGCCCCTAAATTTATTGGCCCATTAACTGTCACTAAAATCATTAGTCCGGTGGCAGTCCACCTCAAACTTCCTCCAGCGTACAGGAGAATCTATTCCGTGTCCAATTTTTCCAAATTAAAGGCAATTAATCTGCCTACTCCAGTCCAGGGATAAGTCCAGTCCACCATCTACTAGGCTGATAAACCAGTCTACTCCAGGGATAAACCATCTCCAGGCCCACAGCCGAAACAGCCCGGGAAAGCGTGATTATCATGTCTGTTTCTAGATCCGACGCCGCGCTCGCTACCCCAGAGGTCGCATCCTTCATCAGACAAGAAAAACCCATCCTCCGATGCAGCGGTGGACATCTGAGCCTCGGTGTCATCAAGTGAGAGGGCGGCCATCCGAGGATGGAGCACTTTTCTCACTCAAAGCATGGATGGAGCGCGTGGAGGAGTGAGAGGTCCACAGGCCCGACAGGGCAGCGTATTTACTCCCACTGTAACGCTCAGATCTGCCCGAGTGCCCACCGCGGAGCGGGGGACAACTGGGGTGGGTGGCCCTTTTGCAAGGGCGAGCTGCAACCTTAACTGCGCAACAGACACGCCACTGCAGTGATGGCACTGTATTAACATGCTGGACCCCCAGACATGAAACGCAGGGCTCGTGCCCATCATCCGAAGACAGGAAACCACCACATCCAGAAACGCACAGTCGGAGCGACGTCTTGAAAAAGGCGTCCTGCACGACTGTGTTGCTCTTTTAGGAAATTTGCAACAATACATACCGCTCTGAAGGACCGGCAAGGGAGAAACCCAGCTCAACAGTCTGCCACTGCGTGTCACACACTCTGGACCGGGAGACGGATCTTGTTCGCTATCTCTCTGTTATACAGCTGGAGGAACCCTCATCGACTCTCTCAGAAACTTTGTGAAAGACTCTGAAGTGATACTCAGCTCTGCTATCGCTGTGCTTTTATTGCCAAATTGATTGCAACGAGCATCAGCTGCGCAAGCTGAGGCTGCCAACTCATTGGCCAGTTTACACACTTTTTCAGATGATTGGCTTTCTGAACGAAATCCCCATAGTGGAATTTTCCACATAGCATTGAAGTTCCCCTCCCGATGGGGAACCAAGAGAGAGCAGTACCAGAAATACCCAGATCAGAAAGACAGTATCAAAGGCTGAGCTGAGATCAAGTACACTGTAAAAACTGTAGAATTTACAGAAACTACCTGGCAAAAAATTTGCCATTAATGTCCTGTAAAAATGTTGTAAATTGCTGTAAAACGGATTACAGTAAAATGCTGTTAATCCATTTACAGCTAATAATTGTATGTAAAATACCGAATTTTCATGTTTTTTTTTACAGAAATACAAAATTAACTTGTATTTTAAAATTACAGTAGTATCTTGTAATTCCATAGCTTTACCTTGAAAATGTAAGCAAATATATCACTTCCATTTCTATTGTTTTAAATAAATTACATAATACACTTTTTAATAACAAGAATAAAAAAACAAATGCATTTTTTGTAATAACAGTATTTATTTTTATTAAACACTTTAAATTCAATGCAATATTCAGGGTTGAATAAAACTTTGGTTCAATTAAGGGTGCTTTCACACTTGGTTCAGTTGCCTGGACCGTACCCAAGTTTGATTGTCCCCCCTTGCCACCTTCTTGGTTGGTTTGTGTTCACACTGTCTTTTTTTCCTTCTGAACCCCGGTACGTTTGTGTCATAAAGCCGATGTTTTGTGTACGTCTGTTGCCAGGCGACGGACACGAAAGGAAAGCGCCAAAATGAAAAGACGTCCACACATCGCGGTTGTTTCGCTTTTACTGAACCTTTTGGTTTAGAACTTACAGAAAACGTCTCGCGTCTATCTGCCGCAAACATATTACATACGTTCAGAACATCACTTGATGTCCAAGCTGTTTTTGGAGGAGACAAGCATTATCACTGTGTTTGCTCTGGCTCAGTCGCACTTATCAGCGCGTAATACTCAGACTCACACACAAAAAAACCTAGTTTGCTGTACTGTTGACGGTTCACTTCTGGCTTTTGGTACGATTGCATTCATACTACAAGTGAACCGTACCAGAGTTCACATGAACCGTACCCCAGACCACCTCTTTCAGGCGGACTCGGGTACGGTTCACGGGTGGGCACCCGAGTTCAGAAGACGTGTTCACACTAGCTAAACGTACGGTACTATGACGTCAAACGAACCCGGGTGCGGACCAAAAGTGCTAGTGTGAAAGCACCCTAACTGAACCAGCCAAGGCAAAACACGGTTTGCCACATTTAAACAAATTTTGTTAAAAGAAATATCTAAATTCACCAAAAGTGGCAGTAAGATGCCAAATGTTACAACATCATGTGTCTATAAACAATCGTTGTAAAACTGTTTATTAAAACTGACAACAGAGCACTCCAAGACATCAACTTGTAAAATGACATTTCTGTTGCTGAACATTGCTGAAAAGTATTCTCAAAATATCACAAAATAAACTGCAAATAGCTTTAAGATGTTACTGAATAAATCAACATTAGACAAATGTGTGTCTATAAAAAAGTATGTTCACTTTGCAGAAGTCCTGTAGTTTGAATTTATCTCACTTCCATGCTCAGCCATTCAAAGTCCATTAGCTTTCTGAGAAGAGTACAAACATGAGGATTGACTGTGTGGTTCCTCTTCTCTGAGACCTTTCCACCTTTTTTCCTCCAACCTTTGCTGTGGCTGTCTTGGTGCCAGTGGGTGGATTGATTCCAACAAAGCATCTGCACAAAGACCAGTCAGAAAATAAAAACGGGCTTTACAATAATGTGCAGAATTAAATAAAACTAGTTTCTGCAAAAATCCCAAAAATCATACACGATTAAGATTATTTTTGTCCTTGAGTTGAAAATTAAAGTTTTAACTGATACTGTAGTCTGTGGTGAGTTTTATAATGCAAGCAATTTGACTACCACCACTTTGAGAGTAAGAAAAAAAATACATGAAAACTTATTTTTGTGATTATATAGATATAACAGATATATTGTGGTCATATGAAGAAATTGAAAAAAAGTTGTACAGCACAGCCATAACAAACTAATCTGGAGCTCAAGCTTTCTGTCATATGATGAAGTACGGAATCAGTAACAGTCATTGACTGCATCAATTATTTACAGGAGGTAGAATGTGTTTAAATAAGAGTCATTTTAGTTCACATGAGATTTACCATGAACATGTCTTTGTGTAAAAGAAAGCTCAAGCTCCAGAGTTGTCTGGCTTATCCTGTACATGGTTTAAAAGTAGAATTGTTATCATTTTCAGTTTCATGCAAAGATTGATCATTTAACTTTTGTATGAGACGATAATAAATCATAAAGACACCTTCATTTTGGATAGGCTGAGGGTAAATGAATAAAAAAAATGCAAGTAATATAAAAGGGGTTGTTAAATAAAATAAATACTCTGGACGTAAATGATTATAGAGGTGTATATTCTTCTGTGTTTAACAAAAGGAAGAAACTCAAAGATGTTTATGGTAAGTGAGGAACAGTAGATGACAGAACTTTTTTTGATGAACATTCCCTTTAAAATATTTATAATTCTAATTAAGTTAATTTCTAACCTTTGAACAAATTCCAGAGTGCAGGATGTCTGCTCCTGGTACACCAGGTTGAAGTTGTAGTAGCTTGAAGTTGCAGAGGAAAGTGCAAATCCAGCCACGAAATTGGAGTGTGGACTAACAACTACTTGACCCTCAATGCTCAGCGTCCACTGAGTTGCAGTGAGAATGTCACCTAAAATTAATAAATATATAAGCAAAACTTACACAAAAATGCATGCAAAGTTTATCTAATAAATTTAAAGATTTCAGGACATTGTACATTACCTAGGACAATCAGTCTTGGAGAGTC
>CAIGQQ010015483.1:2003526-2015233 GCA_903798035.1 Danio albolineatus | reverse complement strand
TTATATATGCAAATATATATATATATATATATATATATATATTGGCATTTTTGGGGAATTCTTCAACATTTACCTGAGCTCAAACTCCCCTCTCGCCCTGAAGATGGGAGCCCAGAGGTTGAGGATCTCATAAACTCAGGGTTCTCTCCAACAGCATGCCAAACAAGCTATATTATCAATCATCAGCTTAGTGTGAACTCTTGAAGTGAAGTTTGTTTATAAACGAATTTCGAGAGGATCTTGTGCTTATGATTACTCACAGCTGGTCCCACATCTGCTCACGATTGATTCAATGAATCAGTGATTCCTAAATCACTATAAATAATGAGAGTTTTCTTAACTCATTATCTTCGTCTTGAAGAATCCACCACCCCTACTCCCCCTCCTTTCCAGATGTGCTACACGGCAGCCCAGTGATTAGCACTGTTGCCTCACAGCAAGAATATCCCTGGTTAAAGTTCCTCTAAACCAGTTGACATTTCTGTGCGGAGTTTGCTCATTCTTCCCATGCTCACGTGAGTTTTCCCCAGGTTCTCCAGTTTCCTACCACAGTCAAAAGAACATGCAATCTAAGTAAATCTAACATACCAAATTGATACAATAGCAAGCTCTGTACATCTCTCCTTAGTTATCCTATATCTGTAATTTAGCCAGAAATAAGTCAGGGGAGTTCATCGAAATCTACCTGAGCTCAAACTCTCCTCTTGTCCTGCAAATGGGAGGGAGTCCAGGGCTCGAGGATCTCGTAAGCTCAGGGCTCTCTCCTGGGACAACATGCCAAACATGCTTTATTATCAATCATCCGCTAAGTGTGAACTCTTGAAACAGGCTTTAAACTCAGTTTTCAGTAAAACAAACTTGGAACTGATATAGCAAAACTCAAAACATGATACACATTTCACTGGAAACATAATTATTTAATTCATTATTAAAATGCAAAGTACTGCATTTTTATCTGCGAGGTGTTGACAGTGCACAAGAGAACCTCTTTGATGTGTCGTTCAGTAGTTAAAACATAAAGGCTGCCAAGGGTTGATCACCTGTTTAGCTAGCAGCACGCTTGTTAACTGGTGTTTGTGACAGGTACCAAACAGTGGCAAGTATTTGTGGCAGGCACTCTTAGCAGTGGCAGGTTTAGTGGCAGCTGCTTCTATGGCAGGTATTTGTGGCAGTTGCCCTGCCACAGAGAGAATGTACTCAAACTGATAATTTGTGTGTCTGGATCGCATCAGTATGACAGCTCATCTTACAGCATCCAGAGCCTCAGAGACTCAATGTACTAATTTAGATGTTTTAGCCAACTCATGAATGTTCAAAATGTATTGGTGTTTTTTAGGATTCTGCCTTTTCAGTCTTATCAATTTTGTTTTTGTTTTGTTTGGTTTTTTTTTGGTGGGAGAGTCCAGACACTAGTTCTATCTTGGCTTTTATGTTGTGCTCAGCTCAGGTTTTCTGTGGGTAGTCCTATACTGAGGCCCATTGTTGTACCATTCACCCACAAACATCATTGTAGTGACTGAGCCACGTTTTACGCTGGATTCATAATCGGCATAAACAAGCCTCATGGAGCCCACACCGTCTCCTTCGTAATTAGGAATTGCCTGAAGCGAATTCCAATACACATGCGTCTTTCCCCTTTATAAACAAAGGACGTGTTCTTTGTCTTAGTTACCAATTGACTACCATCTGTGAGTTCTCGACCATTTGCTTGTCACATGACTATGATAATTAAGTTCTACATCCAAACATGATAAGGAAGCATTTGTTCCTCTCCGGGGAAACGGTCGCCCCCTCCCCTTTTCCGGCCCGGATAAGAAAAACCATGTGATGGGCTCTGGACAAAGCCCGCACGATTTCTCGGACATTTCGCGTTTAAAAGCGTGTTTTGCTTTGATGTTTTATTGCTGATAGTTGTGTATGTTTTGCTATGCATGTAAGCATGTGTATTCACTATAATTGTGTCTAGAAAGGAAGTGTTGTAGCGTGTGTAACGCACGTAATTAACTGCATTTGATAAGGGCTATAATGTTTGGTCTCAAACTGAAGCTATAAGGCTTCAGAGAACATTGGTTCAAATGATGAAACTGTAGCTGCAAATAATACTTAGTTATGAAGCTTTATTGAAGTTTGATAACGTGAATAAGATATTAAGCTCCAGCCGTGACGCCTCCCTGGGCGTTGACATACAGGGAAAGGATGGGCGTGGGTATAGGACCATACCCACGGTCATTGGACACTAGCCAAGTGGGTTTGTCCAAAACCCGCTCACTATAAAAACCCAAACTGTAAGATTTTATGTGCTTTTCGCATTGGCTTTTGCTTGGGTTTCCGTATTGGCTTTCGCTGTGCTTCACGAGGGGGTCTACGCACGAACTTTGCGTTGCACGCTTCCCGTCTTTACAACACGCCTGCCGGACATCGAGTGTAGAAGAGCCACCCAGCTCAGCCTGCGTCTGCCCCGCCGAAACATCTACGGCCACGTGACCCCGTCCACAGGAGCTCTCCTTGCCTCTGTGTACATCGCGGCTCACATGAACACAGTCTGACCTTACTGCTCGTATAGCCGTTTCTACAACCATCAGACGTCGCGTCATCCAGCAGTAGGATCAGTCATTCAACGTTTCGGACTTTGTCTCATAACCCTGCCAAAGAGCCTTCCTCAGGAAGAATTCCCTTACAGCGAACTTCCCGCGCGCTGACGTCAGACTCTCCGTCACTGGGAACAACGCTCCAAGAGAAGGAAAAGCCCTCTCCAAAGGAAATCCCCAACCACGTCAACGTGCTGCAACCAATCGGCTTCGCCGGGGCTTCCCCAACCAGAGGACACGTGACACTGGTCACCAAACCGCAAGTAAACGCAGACCAATTTTCATTACATACTGAAGCTGGTAATTAAGTTGAAGTGCCTGACCGTTGTCAGTTTCTCTGCTTGGTGGTTTTCTCAGGTTGCAATACTAACTTGCAAGTGCTAGACGTCTGAGACTCTTTGTCGCTCATCCTCAGTCATTCTCATCCTAGAACTGTGTGTGTGTGTGTATCTGTATGTCTGTCTGTTTTGCGTAGAGTAGTTTACTGTGTGTAGCTTAATAAACTTGCGTTTCATTTTAAGATCCTTGTCGGAGTTTTGTGTGTTTCTAAGTTACTGCCTCAGCTATATGGTCTTGCTACCTGGCTTGTGTAAATAGTGAAATCCTACTTATATTATTATCGTTGGCCATGTAATAATATAACATAGATTTACTAAAGATAAAGCTACGCTGCTTACTTCTATTAGGGTGGACCAATAGATAACGTAAGTGTAAGTGTTAACATATTTCTGACTGTGAGTCAGTCGTCCGAATCTTCTGATTCGAATCCCCGAAAATTAATGTTAATTAATTTGAACTTTTGAGCTAATTCTTAAAGTACCGGACATCGTAGATGGTCCAGGCACTACAATCATGTTGCAGTATGATAATACACAGACCCATATTGCAAGGATCTGCATACATGTCCTGGAAGCTGAAAACATCCCAGCTCTTGCATGGAAAGCATACTCACAGGGAACCCTTTTGAGCATGTTTGGGATTTGGCTCTGCTGTATATGACAGCTTACACTCTGTCATATACGACAGCATGTTCCAGTTTATGTCAATATCCAGCAACACTACGCAGCCATTGAAGAGGAGTGGACTAATATTCTATGAACCCAAACAACAACTAAAGCAAAAGGTGTCTTTTTAAAAATGAATTGAACATAATTGTGTGATTACCCTGAATAATTGATCATCTGTGTTGTCAAAGAAGACAAATGACTCATACTAGGGATGCACTGATACCAGTATCGGGTCGATACTTGGTTGAAATACTCGTTTCGTAAATGAAGGGCCGATACCACGCACCGATACCACTCAACAGTAATTCACTACATGGATGTAATTTGTTGACCTACCTCATGTTGTCCTACCTTCAATGTCTTAATGTATTAATTAATCTATAATATATTAATAGCTTAGTCTTTATAAGCAATTCGTTTATAAAATACATTATTAATGAATCTATAGGCTACTGAAGAATTAACGAAATATGAAATATCCTTGCATAATGATAACAGCTAAATAAGCTGGCACTCATTTTATATATAAACTATAAATAAAAAAAGAAAATAATGAAATTTTAAGTAATGGAACTTTACGTAAAAAAATCTAAAGGCTAAATAAAAGCACATAGTCAGAGCTGAACTTCACTGTGGTCCGCTTCTGTAAAGATCAGACAGCCTATAGAGATCACACAATCTCAATAAACACTTCATGTAAATGTATAAATAATTCAATAAGTATCATTAATGGAATATTTATAATGATATTATCTTGCTTTTGGTTATATCAATGCCGACTTTGATCTCCCGGTGCATGCCATATGGCTAACCTATATGGCAGCGTATATAATCTAGGCTAAGTATATATTTTTAATATTAAAACACATTCATACAAACTAGCCACCCTTTGATTGATTTTTTTGTTTCTGTATATTTTTGATCAAACGAAAAATGCAATAATTTGTTTATTTTGGTTTTGATTTTATTAGAATTAATATAATTAATAGGCTACACAACTTCTACATAACATTGGCTCTGATTGCGTTTTTACAGATATCCTACAGAAAGACTTTTTGGCTCAAAGACATTTATACCTGTTAATTTCAGTGCTGTATTTGACAAAGGCTTTGTATTTCGCAAAGGCTTTGGCTATTCTAACTGTCGGCTGGTGCAGCCTCAGTTTTTGCGACTTCATCGACATCTGGATGAAATCGAAAGAGAGATGAGATGAGACATCAGATTTGATGTGTGCTGCACATCACAGTTGCTTTACTGCAATTTTTGAATATTGGCTCAACTAAATAAACTTTTCATTCGATTAAAAGCCGAAATATTGCCAGACAGACGAAACGTTTGGTTTTGGACGAGAGCTGCTTCAGTGATTAAAGACGTACAAACACAGGGTACACTCTTGCAGTCCTATTCATAATTGATTTTTTTACCATTAAACACATAATAATCAAGTGCTAAAAGAACAGCTGAAATTCGGAAACAGTGAGTGATCACATTGGCGCAATGGGTGCTTTGTTTCTCTGATGTCAGTGGCGCGGCATTACTAAATCACTTTTGTTTTAATTTAAGATTAATTTAAGATTATATTTTATTAAACATGAGATGATGGTGGTGTCGATTTTTAAAATGAGACTATGCGTTGCGTATTTATTAGGGCTGTAAAATTAGCACGTTAACGCACGGCGATTAATTTAAATATTTAACTTGTTAAAAAAATTAACGCATTTAACGCAGTGGCAGTTTTTTATTTATTTCCTGTTGTGGCCGACGTGTGTTCAGGGCCGGCGCGTCCATAGAGGCGACCTAGGCGGCTGACAAGGGCAGCAGAATAGTGAGTAAACCCCCCGGTCCTCACTTTTCAAGCACCCTTAAATCTTTCATTAAGTTTGACGTGTTTCCCCCCTACACGCAACTTTTGTAAAGCGTCTGCTTCGCGTCGCTGTATCAGAATCCTTGCTTGAGAAATACAGCCATACTTTAAGAATCGTAGTTGTGCGTGGTGATGATTTGAAGGGAGTGCGCTGTACTGCACGTTCTCTCTCTCTGTCTGTGTGTGTGTGTGTGTGTGTGTGCGTGCATGCGTGTGTGTTGTCACCCGATAATGTCAACAGAATGGACTGTCTCAGCAACTACCTAAATGTTAAGGAGGACTAAGCAAAATTGTTTCTACTTTATATTTAATGTTCTCAACTCGCAAAACCACTTTACAATAAATAAAATTGTTCGTATTCAATACTTTATTATTATTTTATTTTTTGCTTCCAATTTCCATATTTTCAATGCCTGTATTTTTTTTAAGTTCACATAGAATTCAAACTGGAAATAATTTTGTTTGTTATTGGCATTGATTGTTTTAAAATTCAAATGGCACTAACATGCCTGTGTTTTTATTTCAGTAAGAAATACGGCTTTTCGTGATTAAACAAAAGTGTGATTAATTAGTTAATTTTTTTATAAAGTGACAGCCCTGGTATTTATGGCTATTGATCTTAGCTTCCAGCGACCCACAGTTAAACATCAAGCAGTCTACTTTTTGATTACCTGACCAGCGGATTAACGGCAGAACTCGTGAATATGAAGAATCGCGCATAACAGGGTTTTATGCATCCCCAATATGCTGTGTCAAGAAAGTGACTCCATAAGGTAACGTACACTGCACACACTGTGTAAAATGTAAAGTCGTGGACGCGTGTGGGTGCAAGGATAACTCCTCCTTTAAATATCCATGCTTAATCATTAATAGATAAGGTCTATGGATTTGCAGGGGTATCAACAATGTGCATATATTTTTTGCTTGGAAAAGCCTTCTGTTAAAGACAGTTGTGCTCATCCTTGCAACAGGCAAAAAAAAAACTCCTCTCAAATGAATTGCACATTTATTGAAACCAAATCTATTAAGTATCGGCAAGTACACAAATGAAAATACTCGTACTCGTTTGAAAAAGTGGTATCGGTGCATCCCTAACTCATACAGTAGATAGATTGATTTTAGCATGGATGGATTTAATGCTATAAGATTCATAGCTAGACATAATGACATAGTTGATAAAACAAATCATTTACTGTCTTCAATATAAATGTTTGGGCATAAAAAAGGGGGTACAAATTATCTATTTTGCAAATGCAGCACCATAACCACTGACAAAATCCCAATACCAACCCTTACAAGCTCATTTATCAGATTTGAAAGCATACAATTTAAACCATATGTTGTACCTTTCTCCACTGGCATTGTGTAATTTTTTTACATAAATCATTGCATCATTTGTTTTTATTGAGAGGTGTGGAAGCAATACAAGCCTTTAAATCTGTGCTATCGTAATTTTTCTTAATTAGCGATGGGGAACAAATACAAAGCTTGAGCTTGCGTGCAAAGCAATGTGATTAACCACCAGCTTTGTTTAACAAGGACCTGCCAATCATGCCATCCTTTGTCTCACTGCTAATCGCCATTTCATTGTTGAGCAAACACAATTTCCCCTTTCCTGAATAAATAGAACGATAAAATATAAGATGAATAATTCATCAACTATTCCATGGTCAATTGCCATATTTCCTGTAGCAGATGCCACATCATTATAAAAAGAAAAAAGGGGTCACTGCTCAAGTTACAAATTAGAGCCAATAGGCATTCTTTAATAGTATATTATTCTGATATTTAGAATTGTAAAACTGTACTATTTTCTATTGCTTGCTCGTTTGCTTTATTTTTTGTATTTATTTTTGCTTGTTTGCTTGCAATGTAGATAGTGGGAAATTTATTCTGGGAAAAATATATATATATCAAATCAAATCACCTTTTATTGTCACGTCATCAGCAGCACGTGTGCTATGATGAGTGAAAAGCTTAGGTGCTGGCTCCAGACAGTGCAAATACAACGACCATGCAAATACCACGACAGTGCAAAATACACACAGTGCAAAATACAACATACGACAACATACTCCCAAAAGGAAACAAAACAATGTACAAATGCAATGTTGACAGCAATACGTATAAGACGATGAATATGTGAACAGGTGTACACGTAAGTCAGTATTGTTTTGGATTGATTAAAGTATGGATTGATTAAAGTGCAGTTCATGTTACATGTTGATGGTGTGCAGTGAGTGGTATGAAAAGAGTTTGTGTAGGGTGTGTCAAGTGTGTCAAGTGTTCATCAGCCTGATAGTCTGTGGAAAGAAGCTTTCCTTCAGTCGGCTGGTACGTGACCGGATGCTACGGAACCCTCTGAGGGTAGCAGAGAAAAAAATATATGGCTTGGGTGGCTGGAGTCGCTGATGATTCTCTTGGCTTTCCTCATGCACCGCCTGGTGTAGATGTCCTGGAGGGAGGGAAGCTCACCTCCTACTATGTGGCCAGCAGTTCGCACAATCCTTTGTAGACCTTTGCGATTGCTGCTGGTGCTGTTTCCGTACCAGGTGTTGATGCAGCCAGTTAGGATGCTCTCCACAGTGCAGGTGTAGAACGAGCGGAGGATGTGGGGGCTCATTCCAAACCTCCTGAGACGCCTGAGGAAGAAGAGTTGTTGTTGTGCCTTCCTCAGCACTGCGTCTGTGTGAGCAGTCCATGTCAGATCCTCAGCGATGTGAACTCCAAGAAACTTGAAAGTGTTGACCCTCTCAACTGGTGTGCCGTTGATGGTGATGGGAGTGTGTTCTTTCTTCTCTCTCCTGAAATCCACCACCAGCTCTTTGGTTTTGCTGATGTTGAGTGAGAGGTGGTTTTCCTGACACCATAGTGCCAGAGAGTTCACCTCCTCTCTGTAGGCCGTCTCATCATTATCTGTGATTAGGCCCACCACCGTTGTGTCATCAGCAAATTTAACGATGACATTGGAGCTGTGTTTGGATCTGCAGTCATGTGTGTACAGGGAGTCTAGAAGTGGGCTGAGAACACAGCCCTGTGGAGCACCAGTGTTAAGGATCAGTGTGGATGAGGTGATGTTGTTCATTCTGACCACCTGGCGTCTGCTTGACAGGAAGTCCAGGATCCAGTTGCACAGAAAACCGTAGGCCCAGAGCCTGAAGCTTCTCTTTTAGCTTGGCAGGCACTATGGTGTTGAATGCTGAGCTGTAGTCCACAAACAGCATTCTCACATATGTGTTTTTGTTTTCCAGGTGAGACAGAGCAGTGTGTAGGGCAGGGCTATTCAATTAGTTTGTCATGGGGGCCGGTTCATGAAGAGCATCCCAAACGAAGGGCCGGAGAGGTATGACTTGCAATATGAGTGAGGACGCAACTACATATGTTGCATTTTTGCTCCTTAAGACACCCACGTTAGCTTTTTCTACATTAAAATTTATGTATGTTGTACATAATATCAGTGCATTTTACAATGTGGCTTTATTAACAAACCTTCAAATGTTTTATTTCAAAGCACATCAAAAGCAGTGCATTGTTTAAATAGGCTTCTTCTACATTCAAACACATTCATATGTTTTGAACTGCATAACAATTATGGATGCAGCAATTATAGATTTTGGTTGTACGATTATAGTCTGATGAATAATCATGGTTTCACGGTAATTGCGTCTAATGTAAATTTAAGCTTTATGTTAGGTAGGTCTAAGTATTTAGATGAACTGTTGTTATCATCTGCGTTCACACACTCTCAGAAAAAAAAGGTACAGGATCTGTCACTGGGGCAGTACCTTTTCAAAAGGTACACATTTGTATCTGAATGGTCTATAATGGTACCTCAAAGGTACTTTTTAGATACATTTGTGTACAAATATGCACCTGTGAGGTTCCACTGTGGACTCTTTGGGTACATGAACCTTTTGAAAAGGTACTGCCCCAGTGACAGGCCCTGTACTTTAATTTCTGAGAGTGTACATACATAATCATTTTAATAATAATTCGTCTAACATATCTTTTGTTTACATTGCACTGAAAGCCACGCACAACCTCACCGCAATGTTTTCTAATGCGTGCGCCCGGATAGCCACGATCGAGCGCGTTGTTCCGCTTGCGCACACACATTGGCGTATTCTAGAAATAACAAACATGCTCGCGGAAAGGATGTAATAGTGGAATGGCGCGCCGCTATAGTTAATCCAGTGTGCTTGCATTGGCATCGGCGTACAAGCTGGGAACTTTAAACTAGCGCACAGGTGGCATAACTGTTTAATTGCAGCAGTTTCGTTCTGTGCAGCAGTTTCGTTCTGTGCAACAGAAACGCGCAGTTGTAAAGCCTTTACGAATAATCAACTGTGACGAATAAAAGCGCAGTGAAATCGGCGAATCGTGGCATCCCTAACAACAATATCAGTGCATTGTACAAAAGGCAGTTTCTACAAAAATATCTAAGTGTTTCCGGCTGCCAGCTCTACTCGCTTAATGTCAGGTGACTCACGCTCAGCGCAGCCTTCACCTGCAGCTCGTGCTGTATAGGACAGGCACACGTCACTTCATAACTATAGTGGCTGTTTTTCGACTGAACTAAATTTATTTCTGATGTCTTGTTCAAACTAATTGGAGGGCCAGAAAAAATGGTCTTGGGGGCCGGGTTTGGCCCGCGGGCCGCCGATTGAATAGCCCTGGTGTAGGGTGAAAGCAATTGCATCATCAGTGGAGCGGCTGTTTCTGTATGCAAATTGCAGAGGAACAGTGTGAGCGGGCAGTACAGAGCAGATGTGGTTTTTAATCAGCTTCTCAAAGCACTTGCTGAAGATGGGTGTCAGTGCAACCGGACGCCAGTCATTCAAGCAGGTGGTTTTAGCTGATTTCGGTATTGGCACAATAGTAGCGGTCTTAAAGCACGTGGGAACCACAGACTGAGAGATTAAAGATGTCCGTGAAAACCCCCGCTAGCTGGTGTGCGCATGCTCTAAGTACACGTCCAGGAATGCCTTTTGTTGCTTTGCGGATGTTCACGCGATGGAAAGATCTTGTAACATACGCTACAGAGACAGAGAGTGTGCTGACGGTTTCTGTATCGGCCGCAGGAGCGCGCTGTTCTGGGCTTCAAAGCGGGCATAGAAAAAGTTGAGCTTGTCCGGGGGAGACGCAGCAATGTTTACGGTCGTTGGTTTATTACTTTTAAAGTCTATGATGTAATTAGGTGCCTGCCACATGCTCCTTGCGTTATTGGTGTTAAATTGAAGTTGTAGTTTGTCTGTTTTTGTTCCTCCACACTGATATGGCTGTACGAACTTCGCCATTGATCCATGGTTTTTGGTTGGGGTAGATATGGACAGTTTTTGTTGAAACCACGTCTTCTATGCATTTTCTGATAAAGCACGCAACGGTGTCTGAGTACACTTCGATGTCGTCATCAGAAGCCGTCCGGAACTCCCAGTCAAGGTGATCAAAACAGTCTTGAAGTATGGAATTCGATTGGTCCGACCAGCTCTGAAACGTCCTGAGAGTGGGTGGTTCACGTTTCAGTTTCTGCCTATAAGCAGGCAGGAGCAGAACGGAGGAGTGATCTGATTTGCCAAACGGTGAGCGTGGGTGGGATTTGTAGGCGTCCCGGAATGGAGAGTAGCAATGGTCCAAAATACGATCACCACACGTGTTTGTGGTAATGTGTTGAAAGTATTTTGGAGCGATTTTCCTGAGATTGGCGTTGTTAAAGTCCCCTGTAATAATAAATGCTGCCTCCGGGTGTGCGGTTTCCTGCTCGCCATACAGTTCCTTGAGCGCCTGTTCTGTGTTGGCTTGAGGGGGGATGTAAACAGCCTTGAAGATAACCGCTGTAAATTCCCTTGGTAGGCAGTATGGTCGACACAGAAGCATAAGGTATTCCAGATCAGGAGAACAAAACAATCTAACAGAGTATATGTTTCTCTCATCACACCATAAGTTGTCAATAAAGAAACAAACACCTCCTCCTTTGCTTTTTTCAGTGAGTTCTTTCGTTCTATCCGCGCAGTGCACGGAGAACCCCAAAAGTTCAGCAGCTGTGTCTGGAACCTCTGCTGATAGCCAGGTAACAGATAATGCAGCAGTTTCTTGTTTCCCGTTGGAAGGAAATGCGCGCCCATAGCTCGCAAAGTTTGTTGTCCAGTGACAGAACGTTAGCCAACAGAATGGTGGGGAGCGGAAGTCGAAAGCCACGGTGTCTATATATATATATATATATATATATATATATATATATATATATATAT
>CAIGQQ010015483.1:1992262-2003516 GCA_903798035.1 Danio albolineatus | reverse complement strand
TATATATATATATATATATATATATATATATATATATATATATATATCTGACTTCTTGGTATGAGCGCAATAATTCTAAACATTCCAGCAAATATTATAATAAGATTAATTTATTTAGTTTATCTCCGTTTTGTCACCCCATCTGCTTTTTGTTCAAATATACGCTCTGTTGTAATCTGTTCTATATTCAGCAAGTTGTATTTGCATGTGTTGTAAAAACGTGCAATTGGGTTCAGAGTAGGGTACATTGCTTTAAAAAAGTAGTTAGTTATAGTTACTAGTTACCTCTCACTAACCAAATTACATCAATATAAAAGCAAGTAATTATCCAATGCTATCTCAAGGCAATTTGTAACTTTTGATTTAGTGGCTAATTCGTATGAATTCGTACAATCTAACTTATACAATTTAGTGCGAATTGCTCATCACCCTATGACGGTTTGGTTTAAGGGTGGGATTGAGTGCCAAGCCTGCTTTTTTAAATTGTACATTTTCGTACGACTGAACTCGAATTAGCCACTAAACTGGCAAAACGTAAAATGCTTACTTTTGAAAAAATTAACACTAAATTAAATTATTATTATAAAATAGCCTACATTATATACTATATTAATGTTTAAATGTCACATTTAATATTTTGTTGTAAATACAGTCGTTTCTATATTAAAACAATAAAATTTTATAGATGGCTTGAAGGGTTTCATTCCGTGCAAAACATCTATTTTCAGTTTATTCAATAACATTTATACAATGTTTTACACTGAACATTTAGTGTTTTGTTTTCCAAAAAGATAGAATATTTACCAAATCTACATTCTGCCAAGTCTGCCTGACATCACAAAACAATAGTTATCTAAACTTATTAGAATAAGCTAAAATGTGGACACTATTAAAATAGTAATTTAATGATAAAGTGAAATAAATGGTAAGCCAAGGGGTAAGCCATGTTTAATGCATTAATAAGACAGATGATCATCGAACATGCATTGGCTACATTGTCCAAGTTTTCAAGAACTCGAACGCCTTCGATGATGACACCAACATCTTCGTATAGATCTGCAACCCCTGCCCCTTCATGTTTGATGGCATAAATTCAGAAAGTTGTGTTGCTCATTGAGATTTGTGCTTTATCATGTCCAGCGTCCTAAAAATGTGAAGTACAATATAAAACAATTAGATCGAGGGTAAAAGAAGTGGTTGGTTTTAGAGAAAAATACTTAATGTTTCTTAAAAAAATGTGAATAACTTCCAATGTACTCCTTCACTAGGATTGCAGAATCTTAATTTAGGTAGACCACTAAGGCTTTCAAGATGCACTCACGCTTCTTTTCAATGGTGATGCTGTAATCAAAATCAAATCAAAATGAATGATTAGCACTTTTTACAATACATCTATCATTTTGAGTAGCCTTACACAGATTATCCCGACTGCTGTATTTTGCATGTTGCTGTATGTACATCAACAAATGGTGCCAAATGAAAAGCATTACACAAATATTTTCAATAAATAATTCAGAGCAGAACTTCACGTTTAACTTTTATTTTGGGTCCATAATTTTAGTTTAAAAAAATTGTTTTATATTTCTCATCGAAATATAAAACTCATTCGTTTTATATTTGGATGAAATATTCTTTTGGCCTAAAAGTAATGTCAATGAACTGACTTTGATGACTTCTGTGATCTTCTCTGATTCTGTTCCTCCTTTCTTCTTGAAAATTGTGAGGAGCTGGGTGGAGACATTATCAAGCTGTTGAATTCTGCAGATACCTGATGTAATTTCCTACCAAAAAAGAAGGGGAAAAAAAGTCAAATAAGGGTGCTGATAAATTTTTGACAGAACATCATCATACACTTGCTTTACCATCACGAACAGATAACAAACAAATTTACAATAAATTAATAAAAACCTCAATTACATCTGATTTAAGAAAACAGTTTAGAATTATAAAATTATCCAGGTAATTAATCAGCTTACATTTCATTAAAGGGTCTCAAAACACCAAAACACATTTTTTTGAGCTGTTGACAGTCATACAGATATGGCCACAAAAATCGCGCGAGTGATTTAAAGTGTTCTCATAGTTTACTGCAGTATCCCGTGGGAATGCAAAACATGGACCAACACAAGACGCACATGGCCAGCAGGGGGCAGTTATGTAACATAGTGAACATGTACGGCAAGCAGCCAGCCACTTCTCAGCCTTACATGGAGAAGGAGAAGGAGCAGTCGACGTAGCGGCGACGCAAGTAAGAAAATTGTGAATAAAATTGGACGTGTTTAGTACGTCTTAACTAAGACGTCGCCTCGCATGACGTGTCATAAGCACGCCGCCTTACACGACGTGTCCTAAGAACGCCGCCTCACACAACGTGTCCTAAGTACGCCGCCTCACACAACGTGTCCTTATAATTTATCAATTAATCGTAAATATTCATAATGTTCAAAAACATAATGCCATAATAGATATAATGTGCCTATGGCGTGTGCCAGTAATCCAGGCAGGCCCGGCGCCAGGATGTCATAACTGAGGGGGCATTTTAATCCCTTAGGGGGGCACTAGACCTGGTGACTGATTTTGGTCCCTCTTTTTTCCTTTCAGACTATTTATATAGCCTACATTTATTATTACTTTGCATTACTGCCTAAGCTACTGACTTAAGGCAATAATATACTTTTTATAGTAATAATAATATTGTAACGAATGAGGCCGAGTCTCATTCATCCCACCACCAGAGGGAGCGCTCTCCAGAATATTGACTCTGCACTTCCTCGGTGGTACTTCCTGCCACCACCATATATAAACACTCTGTGTAGACCCTCTCTTTGCGAAGTATTGCCAGTTCCACTGCCTTACCGAGCGTACCCTTTACTATTGTGTTTTGCCTTGCTGTTATGATCTTTGCCTGCCTTTTTGACCACTGCTTCTTTGGATTTTGGACTCTGCTTTGTTTGCTTGTTTTGGACTGCCTTATCGTTTGTACCAACATTTGCCTGTTTGTGACTACGACCCTGCCTGTTAATTGCTGTTTGCTTATTAAACCTCCAGCATTTGGATTCACACCGCTTCCATGTCTTCACCTACGGCCCCCTCACAGAATACTTCGCCGAACATGGATCCAGCGGAGGTCCCTCGACTACTATCAGCTTTCAATTACCAAAGCGAATTGCTATCTGGATACCAGGAACGTTTGGTTCAACTGCAGAGTACAAACGACAGCCTCATGCAATACCTCCATGCTCTCCCTGCTCCACACAGCTCCCCGGTAAGACTTGCATTACCTGATAAATTTGATGGCTCTCCTGAACTATGCAGAGGCTTCATTCGTCAGTGTAAGATTTTTTTCACAAGTCAACCAGAAACCTATGGTCATGATACCAAGAAGTGTGCAGTAATGATGTCATTGCTAACAGGTCGAGCATTAGATTGGGCATCTGCTGTGTGGGAAAGTGATTCAAACATACAGTCCTCATTCGACCATTTCATTTCCCAATTGAACGAGGTTTTTGGGTATCCTGAGGGAGGACAGGATATCTCTGAACAATTATTAGACCTCAAACAGGGGAATCGCTCTGCAGCAGATTATGCCATTGACTTCAGGACTTTAGCAGCACAAAGTGGTTGGAATGATGTTGCTCTCAAAGCTGTGTTTAAAAGAGGATTAAATACGCAATTGCAAGCGGAGTTAGCCTGCAAAGCTGTTGATGTTTCCCTTAATGAGTTCATCACATTGGCCATTAAAATGGATAATTTAATGCGCAACACTCCACGTTTGCGTCAGACTTTAATGACTAAACTGGAACCAGTTTTACCCAAACAGAACTCCCCAGAACCCATGCAGATCTCCTCCACACGTCTTTCCGCTGAGGAAAGGAATCGACGACAACGGGAGAACTTGTGCTATTACTGTGGAAATGATAACCACCGTAATGCAATCTGCCCTCTCAAGGCCAAGAAGAACCCTACACATCCATACCCTGTGAGTACAATTGAAACTCCTAATCGACGAAGTTTCTTTTTGGAATGCAAAGTTGAATTTAATAAAGTGATTCAATGTGTTCCAGCATTAGTAGATTCAGGATCTGCTGTAAACAGCCAGGAACTCACTGAAAAACTCAAACTTCTTCTAACCCTTGTGTTCCAACAATTAACATAACCACCATAGATGATGGCCCCATTGGATCAGGAATTACTGCCACCACTCAACCTGTGCTGCTCCACATTGGTCTATTCCACCAAGAAACCATAGTTTTCGTTGTGGTCCCCTCCTGCAAATATCAACTAATATTAGGCCATCCCTGGCTGGCCGTTCACGATCCAAACATCTCCTGGAACAATGGTGAGCTCACCCAGTGGTCTAACTATTGTATTAATCATTGTCTAAGAATTTATCATTTCCATGCCTTTCTACCAGCATAGAAAGCCCAGAAACCGGAGTTCAACCTAAACTCCCAGTCATCTATCAAGAATTTGCAGATGTCTTTAGCAAAGCTAAGGCCACGCAATTGCCCCCCCATAGACCTGGTGACTGTGCAATTGAACTACTACCAAACATGTCTCCTCCCAAGAGTAAGGTGTATCCTCTTTCACGCCCTGAAACCCAAGCCATGGAAAATTACATAGAGGAAGCCCTTGCAACTGGTTACATTCGACCCTCTACCTCACCAGCAGCTGCAGGATTTTTCTTTGTGGAAAAGAAAGATGGCGGTCTTCGTCCTTGCATTGATTATCGGGGGCTGAACAATGTCACAGTAAAATACAGATACCCATTGCCACTTGTCCCATCTGCATTGGAACAGTAAAGAGAGGGTCTACACAGAGTGTTTATATATGGTGGTGGCAGGAAGTACCACCGAGGAAGTGCAGAGTCAATATTCTGGAGAGCGCTCCCTCTGGTGGTGGGATGAATGAGACTCTGCCTCATTCGTTACAGAATCCCCCCCTCTATGAACACCTCCTGGTGTTCTTCTCATGGGTCTACCCCTGGGGCGTGGAGCGGGACGATTGGGATGTCGACGATGAAATTCTTGTATCAATGATGGGTCTAGTATGTCCTTGGAGGCCACCCAAGATCTCTCCTCTGGACCATAGCCCTCCCAGTCCACCAAGTATTGCAACTGACCCCCTCTACGGCGTGAGTCCAGGATTTCATTGACTGAATATGCCAGTGCTCCGTCGATCTCCATTATGTCCCAACTTATCTGGGCAATGACCACTGTAGATGGAAGGATAGGAGCATTAGCTTGAGGGGTTGAGTCATGATCATGTCGGCGAGAGAGTGCATCAGCTTTGAGGTTTTTACTGCCTGGTCGGTAGGTGACTGAAAAGTGAAAGCGTGTAAAGAACAATGACCACCGAGCTTGCCTGGGGTTCATACGTTTGGCTCCCTTGATGTATTCTAGATTTCTATGGTCTGTAATCATTTGAAATGGGTGGACGGCTCCCTCGAGCCAGTGGCGCCATTCTTCTAAAGCTGCTTTCATAGAGAGGAGTTCTTTATTTCCCACATCATAATTTTTTTCAGCCGTGGTTAATTTACGTGAAAAAAAGGCACAGGGGTGCAGCTTACCGGGGTTACCATGCCGTTGAGAAAGCAGTGCTCCAATACCACAGTCTGAAGCATCCACTTCCACCACAAAGGGTAATTCTGGGTCGGGATGTTTCAAAATAGGTGCTGTTGTAAAGCTAGTCTTAAGATGTTCAAAAGCTTTGACGGCGGCTGAGAGGTGCTGCGATGGAACTGTATTCACGGATGAATCGTCGATAGAAGTTGGCGAACCCTAGGAATCGTTGGAGTTCTTTTATTGTCTTGGGAAGTGGCCATTCGGTGACTGCCTGAATCTTTGATTCATCCATCTCTACTCCCTGGTGGCTGACAATGTATCCTAGAAACGATGTTTTAGAGACATGGAACTCGCATTTTTCAAGCTTGGCAAATAGCTGGTGTTGTTGTAATGGAGGAAATACAACGAACACATTAAGGATGTAAGAACTGTATTAACCCGTTTACAACAACACCAGCTATATATAATTTTTTTTTTAAAGTTGTCATTATTTGAAAAGTTGACCAGACCTTTCGTTTTTCAGTTTCACGTGGTTAGAAATCTCTATAGGCAAGGCACCACTGGCGCTTACGGACAGCGCGCATTAGATGTCATTAAACTTTTTTTGAAGTTTTTTTTATTAAGCAAGCCCGAAGCCTGATATGCGCGCTAGCTAAGACGTGAAAATAGGCCCAAAGCCCGGCCCGAGGCGCACAAAAAAGTCGGACCCCGACGGGCTCGGGCTCAAATGCAGGGCTCTATTTGGCATGGATAACACGCAACTCAATATATATATTTTTCCCATAATATTTTAATAATCAATTTTTTTGGCTATCATGTGTTTGTTTCCTGATATTGTCCGGTTGGCAGAGAGGTTGATCCGTGGCAAATCCACTTACTCACGCACTAATTTAATGTATAACCCTGTAAACTTGACTTCCAGGCCGATCATCTTTAATCTCGAAAGGCGTTTTTAAGTGTCCTAACTTCACTGCTGCTGCATAATGCGGTGTTTCTTTTCACAACTGTTAAAGTGCGCTTTAGCGATGTCAAATGAAAGCAAACATTAAAAAGGGTTCTCTGTTTTGTTTTTAGATTAATTTTAATAGGCTATTATTAATAATACTAATTATAATAAATTAAAGTATTAATTATAGTGTAGACTACTGTGGAAATGTACAGTGTCCAACTAAACATTTTTATTAAATCCCCTAACTGAAAAACTAAATGACTGGCAGTTGTGTGTCCGCTAAAATTAATTTAACAGCAAATTTCTTCTGCGTTTTTTTCTTTTAGAGCTCAAGAGAGTTATATTTAAAGAATTAGTTAACCAAAACATCTACTGAATCAGGCTGCTGGCCTTCATCATCCACAGTTTTCTCGTGAGTTTAAAGTGCCCCTAATCCTTCACAAAAGTCAGCTTCGTCTTTACTGGCAATAGAATCTGGAGCAGATGATGAGTCGGAGAATTCCTTGTCGTTTGACGCGGTTAATAACTCCAAAACATCTGACTATTTTTTTGTTTATTGTGCGGTCACGACTCCATGCCAGTGTGTGTGTGTGTGTGTGTGTGTGTGTGTGTGTGTGTGTTATTGTGCCTGTATGTGTACAGTAAATGTGGATGTGTGTGTGTTGTGTGCATGTGTGAAAGAAATTATGATGTTCCGACACGGATAAAGAGAAACTGCGACGAGCATATTGAAATTTTTGTGCAATTTTATTCCCTGAAAGTCAGTCCAATACATACATATGCAGACATGCAAAGGTCATCAGACTGTTCTGCCATTATGCCTCCTCTTTGTGTGGTTTCATATAAGAAAGAATATACAGATGTATATTAAATACTGTACACCCTTTTAAGTAATGAGCTGTTCATCTTCTGATATTTCAATTGCATCCACTCCCACATAAAAAAATACTATAGTAACTATAGTGTTTTTGAATCATATGCCTGTTATAAAAATAACCTATTTAATTGCCTAGGCCTAGTTGATATGGTATCACAACAACTATAAACATAACCAAATACTGAAAAAAAACATGTTCAAAAACACTATAATATTTACTATAAGTTACTATAGTATTTTTCTTGAGGTCATTCGTCCGCGATAAAAAAACGCGAACGCGATCTCCGCCACTGGTGACGTTTCCAGGCGGAAAAACAGCGAGATTCGGGAAGTGTCCGACTTCTGATGTATTTTTTGAGCCCTCCTCTTACTGCAGCCGCCTGCTTTTGTCTACATTGCAGTCAAGGCTAGGCGCACCTCAAACAAGCCTAATAACAACCTTTATAAAACACATTTGCAAAGGCGTGAAATGAATTAAAGTGTTTTTTTTGTTGTAAACAATTTAGGCTTTTTGTGTAAACTCATTAAAGAAGGAAAACATTGCAACAGGAGACTGTTTTGGGCTAGATCTGAAAGTATAACGTCTCTGATTTCATATGCAAAAAGATTATCGCTCTACCTAGGCTATATGCTTTCGGGTTTTATTGGCATTCAAACAGAGGCACGCAAACCAGAGCGCGGGCACTCCCGTTGGTCTTAAAGGGTTCATATTAATAATATTTATTTAAATTATTAAAAAACTAGCTTAAAGAGAACTATTTTAAACACCTGCTTTAAATGTGTCTGCATGTCATCGGGAATCCGTAGCTCGCACCCAAACAACAGACAATGACTATGTTAAAATGTTAACAGAGATTTGTGATTATTACACAATTATGGCAGAGCAATTAAAAACATACTTTCCGTGGAGCGATCGGCTTGCTTTTTTAGATTTCAGTGTTCTCCTTCAAATTGATGTTATGTTTTTTGAAAACTGTTTAATTAACTGCCCAGTTTTAGTGTGTTCCATGTGTTTTAATTTCGTTTCGTTTTTTTTTTTTTTGCATGTGCGTGTGAAATAGTGACAACTTTAAATGATTAGCCGACTGGTTATGCACAGGCTACATTATTCAAGGGCATTTATTATGACATAATTTATCAGAAGATTGTGATATGCTACAATCATTAAAGCATTAATAAAACCCTTACGCTTTGCACTGACCGAAAATCATCCACCCGCACAGTTGAGCAGTAGACGGGCTCAAATAAAAAATGTAATTCGTATATTTTTGCTTGAAAAAAATATATTTTAAAAATTAATTTCATATAGTTTGCTTAAAGTTTAATAAGTTTTGTTGGTCAGTTATTTTCAGTTCAATTTTTGTGCAGTGGCGCCTGTAGTAGTAATTTTAAAAGGAACAATAATATGCCGTTTCGTTATAATTATTGTCATTATTGTTATATAATTATACATATTAGCATTATTGTTCGCCGTCATTATTGCAAATGTTAGGCTATCATTTGTAAAAACGCCACCACAAGCCATTAGGTTAGGCCTACCCATTTTATTTATTTATTTAACCTATTTTAATAACTTGTTTTCAGGTTAGATTTTCATATTTTAGGGCAATGAACTTATAGCCTACAAGTCAAAATACAATCGATATGCTTTAGCCGTTAAAATATGCCTACAGTACATTTTCTTGCATTTAATTTGGCATAAGCAAATACACTAGCAGTGTAGGCTTGTAGCCTAAATTACACATTTTTTAAGTTAATCATTCAGAGAACCGCAGCGTTGATGCGCGGAAATTATATATATTATTTTAAAATCATATTATATTAAAATCATAAAATCATATTATTTTAAAATCATATTATATTTTTAAAAAAAAGTTTTTTTTTTGCTTTTTAAAAGCCTCAGTGTTCTCCTTTAAATTAATGTTATGTTTTTTAACAATGTTTTTTAACAACTGTTTAAATTAACTGCCCTGTTTTAGTGTGTTTCGTGTGTTTTAATTTCGTTTCGTTTTACTTTTTATTTTTATTATTTTTGCATGTGCATGTGAAATATGCACACATATCAGCAACAAAAATAGGACTATGTAACATGAGCTATATTTTAAAAGTATTGTATAGCAGACCATTTTAATGCGTTGTGCTGCGCTCTCGGTTTTCTGTGCATTTGGTGTGTGTGTGTGCGAGTGTGTGTGTCCGCCATGTTTGCTTGGACACAAACAAATGAACGGATAGGCTACTTTATTACTTTATTAAATATACTAAATGTCCTAAGCTTGGACGGGATGGTGGGATTTTTTTCCTTTTTCAAAACCTAAAACCCAAAGGGCGAAATGCCAGCGTGGATCAAGCTCTGTGATTTTCCACCCCATTAAAGGCTTCTTTCTTGTCATGTAGTTTCTTAGTAGGTACATCTGTAATAAAGTAGCCTACTGTATCCCTGGATTTCTTTGTGTCCAAGCAAACAGGGCGGACTCACACACACCATCATGCGCAGAACACTGACAGTAGAGCACAGCACAACGCATTAAAATGATCTGCTGCATAATAATAATAATAATAATAATAATAATAGCTTATTTGACGGGACGAGGTGAGCTTGTGTCCACGGAACTGCGCCATGGCGGCTCCGCCTGCTCTGATCATACAGGTTTTCAGCAGCGGCGTGGAAGGAAGGAGCCTCCGCTCTGTCTGTAACAAGCTCCATGTCATTTATCTAACTAACTTAATCTTACTTATCTATATTATAACTATTCACAATTAGTCTGCAGCTGTTTAAGAATGGTTGAAAACAATAAACATCCTGCAGTTAGTTTGCTCTGACAGCTCAGCCGGTATTATGCATGTAATGCGACCTTTTCATTCAGGGGCTGCCCTGGATTACTGGCGCACGCCATAGGCACATTATGTTTATTATGGCATTATGTTTTTGAATATTATGAATATTTACGATTAATTGATAAATAATTGTTAATTTTCTCACTGATGACCCAAAAGATTTCTTCAAATGCCACAGTGAAGCCTGCTTAAATCCAGTGTTTTTATAAAATATCAATTTTTAAAACTTGATGTTTGCATGATGACTCCAAACCAAAACGAAGGCATTCATTTAATAAACTATAACTATGCAAATTAATGCAATACTATATGTAAAAAAAACGAAAATATTATATACCAGTAGCCTAGTCTATAATAAGCCAACATATTGCCTATAGTTGTTTCTTCACGTGCAGCATTGGAACGCGAGTGACCGAGACAGAGAAAAGGAAAGCACAGAAAGTCTAAGATAAAATAAAACGCTCAAGTCAAAATCTTTAAATAATGACTTATGTTAAAACGTTAATGTGGCATAGTTCACGACAACCGATTTCATGTCTGCGACGCCTCAGAGTTGATCACGGGTGGATATGACCAGTCATTGGTTATGCAATCTTTAAATACCTTTTCTAAAATATTAAGGTGTTTTAAGCAATTTTATCTGACAGTCTGGCACAAATATGCCGACATCTCTGTGCACAATGAGTTTCTGGGTTCTCTGTTTATTGATAGACTATCCTGCTGTAGCCTATTTTACAATGTTCTCTTCAAAATAGGTTGTAATAGTGTCTATCACAACATAGACTAATATGAAAGGAAATGGTACAGAATACAATATAGCAAAACAGCTCACTTTAATAAGCTTTTTATTAATCACAATTTTTTGTGATTGCCACAGCAACTTTGATTTTTTTTTCCTTCTTTAAAAAAGCGGAAACGTTGCTCTTTTGTTTCTAAGAAGTTCGTTAAGTCTGTCTCTTATCTGCTTCCAGTCACGGGCTTCGGGGTGGAATCTACGAGTAACGGCATCCGTCAGTGATTGGCAAAGAT